>JASZXT010000565.1:1710-17530 GCA_035521555.1 Lecanoromycetidae sp. Uapishka_2 | reverse complement strand
CACCTATGCCATCTGGTGGAGGCCCTCCTCCTCCACCTCCTCCACCTGGTCGAGCCGCTGCTGCTGCTACTCTGTTACCAAAACCAACCGCAGGCACGGAGGACTTGCTGGCTTCCATAAGAGGCAGCGGAGGCATTGGTGGCGCTAGACTCAAGAGGGTAAGCAGTCAAGAGAAGAGGGATAGGAGTGCTGCTGCCATCCCGGGTGCAGCTCCTGCTGCTCCTTCAATAGGAGGAGCTCCAGCACCTCCTTCAGGTGGAGGTGGCTTAGGTGATGCCTTAGCTGCTGCGCTTAGTCAGAGGAACAAGAAAGTCAGTGCGAGTGGTATGTATTGAGAACTTATTTCCAGAAGAGGCCCATGACTAATCTTTGCAATGCGCAGATGACGAAGACGAAGATGACGATGACTGGGATGATCCCCCGAAACGCAGATAGAATCAGTGCGAAAGTCGTACCGATGGCCGTGGTATACCCAAATATTTTATCTCCTACGATTATCTCCCTTTGGTAGCAAAGGCTTCCATTGGTCAAATTCTACGTTTCTCGAGTCCCATATTGTATGAATTCTTGTTCAATCCCATGACTCGTAATCAAGTTCCCAAATCTGCTTACAAAGCATGGCCAGTCAAAGAAGCTTTTGGGGCCTAGTATGTATTAGGTCCTAAAAATCCAGATAGGCGCGTTGTTCCCTGATTTTAAAGCCCAACAAGTTGCACATGTGAGAGACCAATGGCCCCAGAATCTGACTCGAAGGCAATTCCCGTCACAAACATACACCTCTCTGGACTTGAACAGCATGGCGTATTTGGAGGATAGGAATGGAGGAATAGCACTGGTGGTATTTTTGGTGAGTGTCATTAGACAGAATAATCCAGGTTTTTGAGAAACTATCTTTCATTCCATTGTGAAGTGCTCTATTCCTTAGCGTCCAGGCTCTATGAAGATTCGCACAGTGCAACTTGTTAAGAAGGCACCGCCGTCGCAAGACGTTTGGGATTAAGTCAGGGCCCAATTGATGAACGGAAAGATTACCCTGATACGAATGGAATTGACACGTACATGGCAAAAGACTTGAGCAGCACAAATGAGAATATAAAAGTCAAATGCAAAGAATATGAAGAATACGTCTGGCGTGGGACAGTGTTGATCTGTCGACCTTGAGGTGCGTTGACTTGTGTGATACCCTTGTCCCCACGTTGTGACAGAAATTTGTTCACCAGCGGCCGCCGAACTTGTGTAGTGTGAAGTGGGTGAGAGATAGATAAGAATGAGGGAGTTGACTTGACAACCAACCCCTGTCGTTACCCTGAAGGCCAGTGTCGTCCACTCCACACATCGTCGATACATAATATTGAAGATTTCCTATCTATTTTACATGCAAAGGGAGAACCTATCATGGCAATTCTACAAATTTTGGAGATATCAGCAGCTCATCGCAGCTCAACAATGACATTCTCAGCATATTCCAGCCCGCCTTTTACGATCGCAACATTATCATTGCGTGCAAAAAGAACATCACGATGTGCGACTGCGCATAGTACGTCTCTTGTACCAGCAAACCAATCATAAGGCACGAAAAAATGCCTTGAGTACGATACCGGGCCGTGGCTGAGACCCTCGAGGTCCGCCGAACATATCCAAGAGCGATTGTCGAGGAAGACCAGCCGGTTCGCGCTACTGAAACCAACAACGTGAGCGATGCTGAGCGTGAGAGCCGCGAGCTGGGGGCTGAGAAGAGGCGTCGAGACTGCTGCTGCTGCTGCGCTTTCCTTTTGGACGGAGAGCCTCTCCGCGTCCTCTGTCCCTTTGGCTACCTCGGAAGAAGCTTCATCTACGGCGAAATGCTCGACGCTGAAAGATGCCGCATCGAAGAGGTGTAAGACGCGTGTGTCCGGCGAACCATCCAGCTCGGACAACTCGAGAAGAAGCTGCTGACGACTGCCTGACATGTAGGGAATGATGCTCTTGGGCTGCAGTCCGGATAGGTCAGCGGCGAGATGGACCGTCGCGACTTCTGACCAGTCTTCCCACGCATAGATGCGAGCAGCTGCACCCTCGATGCAGATCATATGGCGCGGTGACTGCTGGTGCTGGATCCATTTCCGGATCCCTGGCCTGTCCATGTAGATTCGCTCATCCACCTGTTTGCCGTCGATGCTCCAAAGGTGGTCTGATTTATGAGTGGATAGGATGAATTTTCCAGCTGCCTCGCCCGGTAGGACTTGAACGATGGAGCTCCCGCAGTCTAGGCGAGACTGAAAATGTACCTTCTCAGCTACCCATCCCTCCTTCTGTGACTTCTGAAGATTCCATGCGAGAAGCCCATTAGATATGTCAACGCTCATAATAACATTGATTTGGGGCCACCAGGAAAGTAAACGAACTAGTGACTTGTGGCGGTAAAGCGTTCGCAGTTCGGCTCCAGTCTTTACGTGGTATAGACAAACCGATCCATCATCTTTGCCGCAGAAAACAGTATCATCCGTGGGATGTAAAACCATGGCACTGATCTTTACTTTTGAGTCTAACGCAACCACATCGATCATGGATGTTGATGTGCCTGCACTACTATCGTCTCCCACAGATTCCCGAAGCAGAACCGCAGGCTCCCAGACGTTGCAATGCGACCCTCTGATGTCAGAAAACCGGAGGCTGTCTCTGCTGAAAGCTAGCTGTTTAATGTAGAAATTGGAGGACTGAACCCGGTATAGTAAATTCAGAGTGTCAAATTCGTAGACCTGGATGACTCCGCTTCCAGCGCCCCCTGCAAGTAGACGCCCATCCGGACTGGCGGCAAGTGTATGGCAATTTCCACGGAAGCTTTCCAACTCTTGGTCATTGAACGGATCAAGAAGTACGAGTTCTCCATCGAGGTAAGAGGCGGCGAGAAGGTGAATGTTTGGGTTAGGGTTGAAAACAAGAGCGGTGACTACATGTGTACTTGTTTCCCCACCATCCAACTTCTTACCGCAGTCACCATAATACATATCTCCCTCCAGGTCCCAAAGCATTATTGGTCGTCCGCTGTAAGCAACGGCTAGCATCTTGTGGCTCACGGCAACCGATATGGCGCATGGCGCGCGGCGTGACCGTCTGTCCTTGTTTTCGCGGGAGTCATACCACGACCTATCGACCTGTTGAGTTCCGTTGCTATCCAAATCCCATGATGCTAGATAGTTCTTGGAAGAAGCGGCCAGTAGCAAATTTTTGTCAAAAGCAAGACCCATAGTCCGTTGTGGGGCCTGGAACATGTGAATGATTTCACCACTGGAGGTATCCCAGATATGGATCGTCTTCATTCCACAAGATGCCATTAGTCCTGTTCTGCTCTTGAATTGCAGAAATTTGACAGTCTCGCCGTGGTTCAGACGTTTGTATTCTTGGCACGATGTCGTGTGGTACAGCGCGACCGTGCCGGTAGTCAGGCCTACTGCAAAAAACTCATCTCCATGACAAACGGCGCTCGTCTGGCCTTCATGAAAGTCGATGCAAGATAACCGATCATCCCACTGAAGGGCTGGAAGGCCTACTACCGAAAGTCTCCGTCCAGGGTTTGCAATCTTGTAGACTGTAGACTCCGTAGGACAGAATGGCGGAAAAAGCGAGTAGATACCCGAAGGCGACGTTGTGAGAGCATCAGCAAACTTCGCGACAATGCGAATGAAATCGGTCGTCCAGCCTCTAATTGTTTGCATTGAAGTGCCAAGGGGTGACCTTGCCGTAGAACATGAATCGAGATACGTTTTGAGATGCTTTGCGGCACGAATCAAATATATGAGATTGTTGGTTTGTGCAATGAAGTCTATCCACGATAGAACGTTTAATTTCAAAAATTTCTCAGCAAGAATTAGGACATCATTCGCAAGAGGGTCGGCCTTAGCTAGATGGTATGAGAATGCTGCACAAGCATAGACTGAGAATTCAACCCTTTTGCTCGCAGTGTTCATGACAGAACTACGTCTACTGGTCCGAGGAGGTTTCATCTCCTCACCTGTGAGGTAAGTGAGACATGCTCTAGCGATCCGCGTATGGGCCTCCATCTTGTTGATAGCAAATTCTGAATCCAAATCATCCCTTAGCAGGAATTCCCTGGCCGTCCCATGAACCATCTGCACTTTGCCGAACCTGTCGACGACTACAAGGTGTCCACAAAGCGCCAGAATACTCTCCTCGAGTTTGGGGAAATTGTCCTTGACATCTAGCTTCAAAGCCCCTTCAAGCTCCTTTATTGTCAATGGTCTTATTGCACATGTTGCCCACATTAGAACAGCTTTGGCGAGCTTCTTCCCACGCGAAGCGCGTGTCATCAATTCCAGTGTCCTCTGGTACAGGAGTTCCATATCGCGAGGTATATCCTCGAGAGCTTGCTTGAGCTCCTCCTCACCATAGGAAGTTGACAACTCACTGAGAACTAAGACCGTCCACAAGAAACATCCTTCGGATTTTCCGAGAACCTTTTCGACCAAGGCAGCACGGTCCTCGTCGTCCTCCAAAGCAACAAATCTTGACTTTACCTCGACTAGGAGCTTAATATCGGGCAAGGTATCCGCTATAGAGATCCTCACCTGCTGAAAGAGGGGGTTTTCGAGGTTCAAGACATGGTTCTCTAGCCCTGCAGCCTCTCGGCTTGTAATCAGAATTCGCAATGATATGGATTTATCAAGGCGGGCCAGCATCGGATCGAAAAACGTGGTAAAATTTACACATTCATCTAAGGCATCGATGACCCAATAATGCCTGGACAATGCTGTCTGAAAGATGCCATCTAGGAACAGCTTTCGCCATATAGTGCGCTCATTGTCATTGTCGAGCTTGATACCGTCTCTCTGCATCTCTAAAAGCGTTTCTCGCACTTCAGTGTTCGTACGAGCCATCTGAAATGCCAGAGACCGCAGACAGGCGCTAAGCCGCGACTTTGATTGATCACCATGTTTGAAGAAGAAGTAGCTGCAGTCTGCCTTGGCCTTTTGTAGCTTACGAATGGTATAGCCTACCAGAACAGTCTTGCCCGCTGCCGGCCTTCCTGTAATCCAGAGTACGCTTGGAGCATTTGTGCTAAGACTGCTCCAGTTTCGGTAACTTTCTTTTGCTGAAAACCACTTGCAAGTTCCGGACATACGGGCATCTTCCGCGGCAGCAAGGTCATCCTCCGGCGTCTCGGACACCTCTAAGTACTTTTCTATATCCCTGAGCTGGTTATGCCATGATGTCTCTGTAGATTTTCGTACTATCCAATCTTAGCGAAGTCCCTCGTATCATATGTTGTGGACTACCTTGCTTGTATATATCTTGGACGGTAGACGCAAGTGCATTGCGAAGGGTCACGTAATTTGGATCTATCGGTGTCTCAAATTTGCAGATTGAACGGTGATCAGCATTCATGGGAATCTGCCTTTCCTCGCGGTAGCCTAGCGTAGCGGAATCAGGGTCAACGATGAGAGTACTGAGGACTCCCAATTTGAGCTTCTGCGTCTCATAGAAAGACCAGAGGACTATATCAGGGGAATAGTTGCGAAAGTCATCATTGATAGTTTGTATAGCTCCAGAACCTCGTTCAAGGTCTGCGACATAAGCACGTGACGAGTAGGCGATCTGAAGTACGTTGTTTAACAGCTTAGCCGAGTCAGAGCCTTTATGGGGCGTCGCAAGAAAGAAGATTGTGTGAAATCTTTCTCTTAGTGTCTCGTACGCTGCATCTTGCTTTGCGAGCATGAGAGCCTTCTTGATAACCAGGCCTCCCATACTATGCCCAATAAGTACTATTTTTGTATTTATATCAAACAGATATGGTGACGTGCTCATTTCACCCAGGAACGACTTGCCGAAGTGGTGGATGTTCATGCAATTATCCTTGCCCTTAGCCCAGTCTGAGTCATACCCAAAGCTATGGACTCGCACGTTCTTGAACGCAGGATCCTTGGGAAGCCATGCCTGCGGCCAATAGTGTGAGACTGAGTTTGTCTTGCTCCATGTTTTCCTGGAGCCGCCGCCGAGACCGTCTACGAAAATGAACTCGATGAGAGGCTTCGAGGGAGAATATAGGAGGTTCAGTCCGAGGACGCCTCTCGGATCATCCACGCCATCGTCGGTGACGGTAGTTGACCGGAGGGTGGTGGCGGAAGATAAGTCGTTGTCCTTGCGCCGAAAATTCAGAATCGACTATATAAGATTCAGTCGTGGTCATGATGGATTGGTCCCAGCCTTCGCACGGCGAATCTTTCCTGGGCTTACCATACTGTCTCGGCATTTTGTCTCGGACTAGTCTAGTGCTCTAACAAATTCAAGACCTCACCAGAGGATCAGAATCTCATCGAGAATCGCTGTTCCCTTCAACAAACCTGATGTAAGCTTTCGTCCGAAGTTGCATGAAGATTCTATACTTGGAAGTCCAATCTGGATGAGTAATATGCTTCGATCCCAGCAAATAAACGCCCCAAAAAGACCAAACCGAGAAACAGCTAGCTTTGTATCTTATCGCACCAATCAACCCCCGGCGCAGATGTTACTCAAATGCAGCGCCATTGCGGAACTCCGCATTATTTGGGGGCTGAGGGGTTGCGAGGGAGGAGCCTATGGAATCTCCGCTGGCCAGCGTGGTGCCTGATTGATTACATGAAGGTACCACTGCAACTCCATGGGCATTGATTTGCAGTTTGTCGGACGCGGAAGATTGGGTTGGTGATGCGGCAATGTGGTTTCCTCAATGATTGTTGTCAATTCTGCATAAAATCATCTTTGACGCCGGCGCCGGGCCCATCAATTCCTAAAAGTTAACTGCCGCGAGGTAGTGAACATTTCGCTCAATCGCTCAAACGAAAGAAATTACTTGTCACTCAAATGGACTCCTGACGTTAGGAAATAGTAGATCAATTTGGTCAAAATTTGTGTATCTAGAGGTGGTGTGGGGCAGCCAAGACCCAGAACGCTACGTTCAGTGTCATCGTGCATCGGAGTAAACAGTGCCAGTAAGGTAAAGGACAGCGCAGACTGCGCAGTGTACCCGATCGAAGATCTCCCAAAGATCTAGCCACAATTGGGGCCAGGGAAGCGAGACACCGTCCAATTCTGGCTTGGAATGGATCAGGATTCACCCCGCGTACGAATGCTGCAGTCGCAGTCTCACAGGAAGTGAATCTTCCACTGATTACTCGTCGGTTGTGTCATGATGAGTCTGTCATAATACGCAAGCGCAAATCCTTATACAAAATTCTCTGCTCAGCACATCATCAAAGCCTCTTGCCGCCCAGCATCCATGATGGCATCCGAATTGTCTTACCCGAAGATTGCAGCTGGTGATCACAAGGCATTCATGGAATTCGCCCTCGATAAGGCCCGTCTCTCGCCTCCTGCATCCACAAAATTTTGCGTGGGAGCAGTCCTCGTAGATGCTGAGAGAAACGAGATCTTGTCCACAGGTTATTCCCTCGAGCTACCAAGGGATTCTCTGGGAGATCCCGGTACTACACACGCTGAACAGTGTTGCTTTATAAAAATTGCCGAAAAGCATGGGCTTCCCGAGGAACGTATCGGTGAAGTGCTTTCAAAAAACACAGTCCTGTACACAACGATGGAGCCATGTAACAAGCGACTCAGTGGAAATCGAACCTGTGTGGAGAGGATCCTCAGGCTCAACGGCGCCATTAAAGTTGTGTATGTGGGAATCAAAGAGCCCGAGACGTTCGTTGGCGAGAATGTTGGGTAGGAAAAGATTGGAGGATGCGGGTGTCAAGGTTACGATTGTGGAGGGGATGCAAGATCGCATCTCGGAGGTTTCTACTGCAGGGCACGATAGCGAGAGCAAATCATCCCCAGTGCCCATTTCAACCTGAGTCACTTTGATATGTAAGACCGTCCGGCGAGGCCAAGGCATACATGGACTATCTCTTTTCATTGATCTGTCTGGACATAAGAATGGTAAGCCGCCAGATATTCGGCACTAAACGTGTTTTGACTTGGCCGCCATTGAACATGTTCATCTTCTAGAGCGTGTGAATGTGAGCTCCGTCAAATCATGCTGCCCGTTCTCAGTGAAATTGACTCACATTGGTTGTGGGCAAAGGAGCTGCATGCATCGAAAAGCGATGAATAACCCGTGTCTATCTAGTTCGCGAATTCGCATACCAAAAGTTTTGGTGCACCAGCGAGGGTTACACAGATCGACCCTCGTTCTCGCGTGGGCGAAGGTAATGAGGTGTCATCTTGTCAAGGAGAGCCGGGACTAGTATACCAAATTTCTGGTCTGGTGCTTTGGCTTTGAATACATACTCGGGAGCTAAGCTCATACTCTTCGAGGAGTAAGTCTCCCAGCTAGCTTCCCATTCGTTCGTCAGGGGTGTGTCGCCGTTGTGAGTCGTAGCGTGAAAGCCGAATTGACCTGTTGGGGACATGCTATTTTGGTGAGGAGCTGCTAAACATCTCTCCAAATCGACAGAAGAAAGAATGCGTATCTGGTATAGTCTCGTAGACTCCCCAAGCTATTGGAATGGGTACAGAATCGGGCATGAAATCAGGTATAGCTTTCACGAATTCGGACTCCCCATGTATCATGTTCTTGCCAATCTCTTTCAATATTACCTCCATGCAAAATGTCTGCGGTGTTCCATCGACCAGCTCGACATCGATTCGGCCAGTGTGAGCCCAGAAACTAATGCCATGTTCTTTAGCAGATACTACTCGACAGCCTTTCGATGATTTTCGGTACTGATAAATAGTGAAAGCTTGGATTCGGCAAGCAATCACATTTTGCCTGCGACAACTCTCGAATCATGCTTGAGCAGTTGAGCTCTTGAAGTGTCAAAGCTCTCGAGTTCGAAGAAGACGTCCAGACCTGCTGCCAAAGCGTGAGCATCAGCTCGACCAGAGGCTTTCTATCAAAGTAACAGGTGAGCTGCGGGTATTGACATTCTCTACAACCGAGTCCTGGAAGCCTAGTCTTTACCAGAAACATTGTTTACAACCAAAATCCACAATTCTCTCGTGTATTCACGCGTGAACTTCGCAGAGAAACTTGAAGGTCGAGGCCAATGAGGTGGCTATTCGTTATTGCGACGGAAACTTACGGTCTTTTGGGGGAAGTCGTACGCAAATTAGCACAAACCGTTGAAAGAACATCCTCTGAGGCTTTCTTCCTCCCCTGGTCAAACGCCGTTTTTCGAAGCCGAGTCTTAGGTCCGAAGATAGCATTCTCGAGATCGAAATCATGCTAGGCGGTGTGACTCAGTATGGTGCCAATTCATCAGGGGTATAGATCACTCAAGCTGTTTTTACAAAGTTGTGAAGAATGTCCTTGTTCCCTTTATTCAACAATGACATGTATAACGGGGCAAAATGTCAAAGGTGACTCGGTGTTATAAAAACATGACACTCCTATCATGGTTAACAAAGGCTTCTTTCTTCTACCTCAGAACTTCAAATATTACTGCTGGGACGTGTTTATCTCGATGGCATGAACTTCCAACTCTCGTGAATACAGCGCCTGCAACACTACTCTCTCATATCCAACTTTCCACCTTTTGTACCACAAACTCATTCCTTCCGACAACGTACTCCTAAGCTATGGGGTTGTTTACAAAGTCTTGCATCTGCAAAAAGACAATGATCGATATGGAAATCTGCGAGAAAGGACACAAGAAAGATTCTCGCTTCCCCTTCTATGAATACGATTTTGTAAGCTTTCCATACAACGGAATTTCTCTCTTCTAACACCGTCAAAGGTTTCAGTGGAAAGATGTCGGGCCGAAACTCATAAGCCAAAAATCAAGTTTGAAACTAGGCCATGTCAACACATTGAATGCCACGGGGGGGTCGGCCCTGCATTCTGAGGAGAAGAGGCGTTGTGGGAATAGAAGGAGATGTTGGTTTTGTATGCGGATTTTTGGATGGATATGCTATGAGCTGGGCTCATAGGATCTGGCGGAAATTCGAGTTTTCTTGTTGTGTTGCTGGAGATACCCTGTACTTCTAGAAATATGATGCTTGCAAGAGTCACATGCAACCTGTACTTGGTCATAATTCTCAAATCGCGTCTGCTGCAATGAGTCTTTTGGCCGGGCTGGAAAAAGGGATTGAGGAGGTGGTTCGTTGGCAGTATACGAAACCCTGGCAGCATAGTCCTGATGTCTAGCCTCTTGCAGATCCCTTGCAGTAGGCAATGTACCAATCTCGAAGGCAGGTAGACCAAGACCTACTTTCATCGAAGAACACCTTTGTATTTAAGATATTATATTTAAGGCTAACTAGCCATATAAGCACATAGACTCCTGCCTTCGTCCAGTCCATGTATTTAAGCCCCAATGCAACAACGCCCAGCATGCACAGGCCTGGGATAGGCCCTTCCGTCGTCAACCATGTAGCCTCCCTAGATCTCGTCCACGTCAATCTCTTTATCGTCACTTGAGTTGTCCCTGTCCTCGTCAAACTCCACATTGTCATCCACACCCTCATGTCCGTAAGTGTCTGTCTCATTAATCTTCGCCGTCTCCGGCAACTCCCCATACGCCTTCAAACTTCTCGCCTCATCCGCACTGTATTTCAATATGACATCCCCCTTCTCGTCTTGGTAGTCGCGCAGGGATAGAAGGATTATGTCGCCTTGGTTGATCCTGATCGTCATCTCACGGTTAGCATTGCCATGTAGAAATGTGTCAAGAGTGTTGAGACATGTCTTAGTGATATGTCGTACAGAAACAGTTTTAGATCATGTCTCGCAACTCCCAGGCAGGCCATGGATAAGGGATACATGGCTTCGGAATGACGTACCAGACTTTTTTGCGAAGCTTACCGCGTATATGGGCGAGACGCTTTTCGCCGTCGAAGCAGAGGGCTTCGAGACGTCCGTTACCGAGCATCTTGATCACTTGCGCGTATTCTGAATGGAAGAGAGTAATCAGTAGGAAGCGGAGAGAGAGGAGGCAGTGCACAGGAGTACCTTGGCCTTCTTCTTTGAAGGTGAGTTCACGTTTTTCGTTGTCGTTCTCATTCTTTCCTCGACGCCTATTTTTACCTCCCTAGATCAAGTATTAGCAAATGTCATGCTGTGAGGGAATGGCAGTGACTTACTTTCCCCTTGTTCTTGGGCATATTGACCGCTGATCGCTGTTTCTAATCTTCTGCGTGTCAAGTATTTTGAATGGATGGGCGAGTGAGTAGTTGAAGAGGCAGAGATGGGTGGGGTTGAATTTCAAAGGCTTGGTGGGATGGGCGAGTGAGTGAGATGTGTGGGGTTAAATGGAATTTCAAAGGCTTGGTGGGAGTCACCAATGCAGTGGTGGCGGCTGACTAAGCGAAGATCTCTAGCGCAATTCACAGCAATGGTGTTTCCTGTAAGCCTGTTACAGCGCTGCTATCCTGACCTCTGCTTCACAATTGATTACGATGACACACTGTATATCGGGTCATGCGGTCTATCAAGCAGCCTCATCTCCCACACTCGTCATCTCTCATAAGCTCTCTAACCAAGGGAACCTCTAAATCCAGGAACCCAATCCAGCACGGCTATCCTCACTACAAAAGCATACGCACTCTTGATATCTGCCGTGTTGCCATATCACCCATACACAAGATCTCCTATGCTGCTAGTACCGTCTTAAAAGATACCTCCCATGTGCTTCATGCACCTACACGAAAGCGGTACGAGGCTGTTCTGCATGGCCAGTATGACAAGAGCCAAGAGGGTCTGTGGGTCATGTTCACGAGTAACCCGATGCACTCGAAGAAAGTCGTGAGATCCTGGGTAAAAAGGAGAGTTACACAAGCGATTTTGGACGAGTTGAAGAAGTTGGGCTTTGATAGAGCGGGTAGGAGATTGGTCAAATTCGATGCGGGCCAGCGAGTAGATCAGATGCCAGATGTTCTTGTGGGAACGGTCGATATTGAGGTGCTGAAGGAATGCGTTGAGGCAAAGCATGAAGAGGTGCAAAGACAGGCAGGACTTATAGTGCAGGAGATACTGAAGATTTGTGGGGGCTCAGATCACAACGGCAAGAGTCGGCGGAGCTTTCCATAAGTACTTGAAAATAACACACCCTCGAGACTCACTTTCGACGTTCATAGCACCAGAGGAGCGCCGTCCACAATTGTACGGAGGTGCGATGCACTCGCCTAGCCGTGCAGAATGCGTGGACCAGAAGGTAGACGAGTCTGATCATGTCAATGATAGAATTAGCTAATGAAAAGTGGACAGGATCCTTTGATACCTATCGCTATCCTCGCCGTATACCGCAGTAGAGAGCGCAGATTCCGTCGCGGAGCTAGGTTATTACATTTTTTTAACAATAGCAGCAGGTGCACCCTGATGCATTGGAAGCGAAACAAATGAGGCGAAGTCACAGGAGGCAGAGAACGACAGCCACTCAGGAAAGTCTTTTGTGATAATTCTATTGCATTTGCATATGTTCTTTCTCCTAGCCAAGATACCAAGACCGTCTTCCAACGCCATTCAGATCTTCTCCATGGTTTTCTGCCGTCTATGCAAATCTCAGCATCTTACACTCCCACTGGAACATCCGCAAGACATACCGAAAGAGAGAGATATCTCACTGATTGAGTTCATCAGAACGTTTCTTGAGCTCCTCCTTAGAAGCTTTGGGTGGCATGTCTGCCAAAGGGAAATACCCCATCAGCCTAAATGTCTTTTGGAAGTCTGGACCAATAAGGTGGAACACACCGCTCATGTTCATTGGGATCTGAGGACCCTTCGACTGCATGTTCTGGGCTGAGGCTTTGCCTGGCGTGTGTTCATTGTCATGATGCTCATGGTCGCTGGCCGTGGACTTTGTGGCCGAGGAGGGATCTTTGGCTACCTTCTCATATATGCCCGATGGCGCTTCTTCTTCGGATGGATGAACGGGCATGTTTGATGATTCCTTAATACGAGTTGAGCAGGACTCGGAGGTTGATATTCGTTGGAATGGATTGAGGGATACTGACGCCTAAACGATGAATATTTATCGGCATTGGCCAAGGCTACGTCATGGAGGGGTTCAGCGGCCCTAACCGCCCCCACGGCCGCCAGTCATGCAAGACATAGAACAGGTTCACAAGCATCGCCAACGCCATGAGATGGAGAATGAGTATTGGCCTCTTATTTTATGTGTATACCATCGTAAAAATCGTTTCCAACAATGCTGACGCTTGAGATTCCTCGCTGCACCACCGATGGATTTCCCGACCGCATGCCGAATTCATGCTCATCATTCATAGACGAAGACCGCGACACCTTTGTATGAACGATGCAATACTGAATCCGCTACGCTTTTCCCACAATCGGCGGGTTGTTCTCAATCGGTGGATCGATCCCCGGGCTCTCTCAACCACGACATGTTCCTGCTCCTCTTGTTCATGGAGCCCAACGTCCTTGGCAAGCATATGTGGATTCTCTAGTATGCTTGAGATAGTCTGACCGAAGGCCCGAGATATATCCAAAGCCTGCTCTTCAGACACCCTGGTGGGCTTATAGCGAAGGTTGGCAACCATCCGTCCGTTGCATTCAACAAAGTCGATCCACAGATCAATCTAGTACAGACGTCAGCATCGTCGGTGGTCAGCCACGGGCATCTCTGACCTGTTCGTCTTCCATCATGCGAATGTCATGACCGCACTGCAAGCTTTGGCAATTGGGCAGATCCATTTTCATGTGCTCATGGTTATATATGAACATCGCCGTGTTGAACATTGGCCCTCCAGAAGGAGCGTGCGTGTTTATTTGCACAAGGGAGCATCCTTGGTGCAGCATACTCTGGGTGAATTGGTTTTCAATATCCTGGGTGGCCTGAATGACGCTCTTGTGCCTGGGCCACCGATCTCGCAGTGCAAATGAGTGTGTGGACGTTGGTCGTTCGCGGAGGTCTTTATAGGAGAGGGTCTGGCATCCAAAACAGGTTGACTCCCTTCCAAGATGGCGCCTTAGGACTAATGCCCATGCTGTTTGCAAGAGACTCGCGGCAAGAACTCCATGATCTTTACTTATCTCCTTCAAGCGTTCGTCACTGCCGAATTGTATCTCAATACTTCCCACATGTTTTGTATCGCCTTCAATTTTACCCAAGCTTGGTATGTGGCAAGGCTCGAGGTCTGCAAGGTGTCTCCTCCAATATCGTATCGCTGCATTATCGTTGACAGAATTTGTGGTATTTTCTTGCAAATTCACATCTACCATGGCGCTCGACCGTCTCCACCGAACGATGAGCGAATTCTTTCTTGGCTTTTTGGGCATTGTCATATATATGTTGATGAGTTTGATCCCTCTGAGAATCTGACCATGAGATGGCATTGCCCGTCTCGGGGGGTTTTGGACCCATTACCAACGTCCCAAAACGCAAGTCAGGAGTTGTATGATGCATATCGAGACAGCCCAGCCAAAACAGGATGTCAAGGCAGACCGTTAGTATTTATGTTGGTTGTGAACTTTGATAGATGGGAATCTCTTAGCTCGCGTCATGGTGCCCTGGGTGCCTGTGGGCTGCCCCGGAATCGAATGCTCTCGGGCGCACCACGCGCGACAGCCGTTGTGCCCCGGGCTGATTCCTTAGGCTAGCACCATTAGAGCCCATTCAAGACTTGTTTCATTTCTCGCAAAGTTCAACGCTTATTATCAGTCTCGGCCGTACCGTATTTGCAATTGGCCCTCAGTCATAATCGACTTCGAAAATGGGTTTCATCATCACATTGTGGGACCGAGATTGCGTATCAAGGCTTTGCTCTCTATCTTTTATCCTATTTCTGAACCCCTTTTCCCCTATTCGTCCACTTCTTTTATGCTTTGATTCCCACAACCTTCGCAGTTGCACTATCCTGCCTACTCAGCACCCACATGAAAACGAATTGTACCACATATGAGTATAGAAACAAAAATTGCGTTCTCCTATTTCTTTGACTTCTCGCAACTGTCTGCATCCCCCCAGCTGGCGTGCTTGACGAAGAGTCGGGTAGCAATACATATTTCAGACTCCTTAGTAAGAAAAACGCATTTGCGAGGAAGGTGTATGTGAAAACGGTCCAGCCTGCCCAGCCTCCTGTCCCTGTCCCGCGATTGAGGATTTCGGCGACGACGAGAGTGACAATTACACCGACGAATTTGTAGCCGCTATAGGCCACTAGGTCCAGAAGCTGGCTGTCATTTGAGATCGACAGGATATAAGTACCAAATTTCAGACCCAGGATCTCAACTGCAACCACAGCGAATGCCGCAGTGGCTGTCAAGCCCATAACTTCTGGATGAAAGGCTCCTCGTAACCCGGCTAATAGTGTAGAGAGGAGGATGTATGTCACGAATGCCATGACTGGAATATACATGTCGGGCGAGTTCAGGTCGTCTTTAGGTGGGAGGAAGTAGTATGAATAGGCGTTTTGAGGGTTACTTGGATCGGCGGAGGAAGTGCTGGAGGGTCTTTGTTCGCGAGACCATGGCTTATGACGCCAGGGAAAGAGGACCAGAGCGAGTTTACGGAGGACATAGGGGGTAGAGACATTAAAGTAGTGTTTTAATGCAGGAATCGAGACGTAGCGATTTATCTAGATGGGCACATGTCAGTGACGATTTCCTAGATGCAAAAACGTCATAGTGATAGATCAGACTGACGCTTTGCTCCATGTACTCCTGCCCGGCCATCACAGCCTTCTGCCCAACCTGGAAGCCCATTTGGGCTGTCTGGTCATTCATAAAACCTCCAAAATTCGGCGCAAACTGCCCTCCCTGTGTTTGTTGTTGTCCACCCATCTGCCCAGCATAAGGACTGCCTCCATAGTTTGAGCCGCCCTGGGGAGGCGGCGGAGAGCGCATCATTGGGACTGTAGACACATGTTGGGGGACGGGGTGATGGAG
>JASZXT010000564.1:0-17566 GCA_035521555.1 Lecanoromycetidae sp. Uapishka_2 | reverse complement strand
GCCGTATCATACCATGATATCATGATAAATGGAATGGTATGATATACCATCGACCGCCTTGGTACAGGATGGCTTCCAGTAGCCCAATTTCCCCGCTGCTTCCATATGTAAGTCTTTTCTTTCTCGACGGTCTGTTTCTTCGCCTCCGGAGACGAAGCGGAAGCCAAAGCACAGTTGTTTATATGGCTCCGAGCTGGAATGATAAAGGTCCGTGAGTTGAATAAGAAAGGCTTCGATACCTATCCCCTTCCAGGATTCACTGTGGTAGGTAACAATTGGAAGCTGTACTTGGCTTATAATGATAAGAAAAGCCCCACTGGTGCTATCCATATAGTGGGGCCAGTGAGGAGATATAATATAGATACGGCACGTTATTCAGATGTCTTTCAGCTACTCTGGATGATAGGCAAGATTAACGAATGGGCCGAAAACACTTACTGGCCATGGTTTCATCGTATGGTATTGGAGGGCATGAAGTGAAAAGGAAGCGATACATGACAAGGTGGTACATCACGTAGCATGGCAATGGAATTTTGGTCTTGTAACAGTCAAATTCAGCAGTGCTTTGCACGTATTGTAACCTTATATCTTCCTAATTTCGTTTGAGCTGTGTCAAACCTCTATTAGAGATGAGCTACGCTACAGTCTCGTTGACCACAAATACGTCGGCTTCTTCTATGCGTCTCAAGGATGCCAGAAGACCGAATATCGGTTTAGCTGTATAACACTCCAAAGATGTAACATCTCAGTCACGGTCCTAGTGACACGTGCCTACGCGGCTGCGCTAGCAGTGCGCTAAAAGCTCATAAACAATCGCGCGACTTTCTTGAACTCATATTTATGTGTTAGATCCTTTCGTCATATTTCATCAGCATCAAGATCTCCGATATGGTGGCACGAAAACGAAACGCTTCTGAAATGGCTGAGCAGTCTTCAGACGCATCATCTAATGCGAACACCAGGTCCCCACCACAAGAAAACTCAGTCGGTTCTGGGACACGACGCAGCTCATCAATTCCCGAGGAGTTGTCTCCAACCTCGATTAGAGATGAGCTACGCTACTGTCTCGCTGATGTCAAGTACGTCGGCTCTTTCACTGCGTCTCAAGGATGCCAGAAGACTGTAGATCCTGGACTTCATATCAACGGTGTTGGCAACATCAGGCTGCCTTTAGGTGTAGACGATGCGGAAGCAATCACGAAGGCTTGCACTCAAGCACCTTTTGGTAGAGGCTCAGAGACTGTGATTGACGTCGAATTTCGAAACACCAAAGAGCTCAACCCTGACCAGTTCCGTCTGCGCAATCCTGCTTGGGAGCAGGAGCTTCAACACATCGTCGCCCGCCTTGGAAAGATACTTGGCTTTCAAAGTGGTACATCTCATATCAAGCCTGAGCTATACAAGCTGCTCCTTTATGAGACAGGAGGCATGTTCAAAGCTCACAAAGAGTAAGTTATTAGACTTCTTGAACAGCTTCAATAAGCTGACATGCCAAAACAAGTTCCGAGAAGGCAGAAGGAATGTTTGCGACGCTAGTCATCTGTCTACCCTCCAAGCATTCTGGAGGCTCAATTGTGCTGAGCCACCATGGAGAAACAGTTGTCTATGAGACGGCAGCCGCTTCGGAATTTGGCCAGTCACACCTTGCATGGTATGATCATCCCCAGTACAAGAGAGCAAAAAGACAAGTTTTAATGTGCGACGCAGGTACTCGGACGTTGTTCATGAGATCAAGCCGGTTGAATCAGGCTATCGGCTAGTTCTCACCTACAATCTCATCCGTACAGATTACAGTGGACCAACTAGCGCAAGCGTTTTGGTTGACGAGAAGGCAAGATTCCAGCGAATACTGAGCGAGTGGAAGCAGAGGGTCAATTCCGGGCAACCTACCGTGAGCAAGCTGGCCTGGATACTTGACCACAAGTACTCAGAAGCCAATATGGGCCTCAAAAAGTTGAAAGGCCACGATGATCTGCTTGGGCGCTACATGGCAGACATTTGCGAAATGGAAGGCTTCACTATTTGGTTCGCCAAAATGACACTCACAGTCTTTGAAGCAAGCAGGGAACTCGACGATGATGACGATGAGCTGGATCAAAGATTAGTGCTAAGCAGCGTTTATTGCACTGACGGCGATCGCATACTCGACGATGCATCCATAGGAAGGGAGCAGATAATACAAGCAGATTGTTTCGACCGTGATCCGGATAACATAGAGGCAGAGGAGACCGGCAACGAGGGCGTCGATGAAACCTACTTCTACCATGATGCAGTGAGTATCAAGCACCTCTATTTCTGCAAGATCTACAGGCAGAGCTAAATTTAATAGGTCATGCTTATAATGCCAAACGAGGTTGCTCTTGACTTTAAGCTCGCCCATTCTCCAGGCCATAACGTCATAGAGTGGATTAAACAGCTTATGGACAGTCTCGAACATGATCCAGAGCAAAAATGCAGGACACAATAGATCCAGATCTGCAGGCGGGAGGCGAGTAAGCTATACAAGGGACGTTTTGAAGGACTAATAGCCTGTGTGATCGAGGCTTGTACCGCGCTCAAAGACGCCCAAGAACTTTTGATGGCTATCAAGAGCTGTCCGCGAAGCGGCTCAGGGTCTAGCGTACATCTCGCAGTGGCACAGGCTGTCCACGTTTTCCCCTTCCGTGATGTAAAGCCTAGGTGAGTACCAGTCTGTCTCTTGGGCTCCCGCGGTGATCTTGGCTAAATTTTGCGACTAGTCTGGATTCACTTACGGGATATACAAAGCTTGGTCTAAATTTAATAACGATCAGCAACATATGTTCCTTTTATCAAGAGCGGAAAGTCGACAACGAAACGCTGAGCAAGTCGCTCGAGCTTAAAGAATGGGCGCAAGCACGTATCAAAGTCGTCCTTCGATGGACCGATAAGCTGAAGCCAGACGATGCACCTCAGCTAGTCAATGTACTGAAAAATCCTGGGGAAAACATGGTCAACGGGTAGTACGTGCGATGTTTTGACTTCATGACTTCAAACTGATGTCATATCGATAGTATTCTGCCGTTATTAGAGAAGCACAAGTCTTGCACAGAAGCAGTGATCTCGTGTCTGACGGCAATCCTTGAAGCCGGCCGCAAAGGTGAAATACCTCAGGATACAGCCGAGTCTGTCTTCGATCAGGCTGTTCGTGCGACTACGTCGGCCCTTTCCTTTCGCGCTTCATACCCAATGAATTCGCAAAAGGAACCTGAAACGCATTCCAAGTTCCCAGAACGCCGAAGCTTGACAAATTACCAAGGATCAATGGTAAGTGCGTGGTGGGAAGAGACGGAACTCCTCAAAGGGGTGATCAGATTCTATTGCCAGTGCCTGACAACACGTCATGGAAATGACGCGACCGCAGTTCTGGACTGGTTGATGCTTGAAGTTGATACGGCCGACATCCGCATATTTCATGAGTTCGTTTTCCCGTTCCTGGCAAAACTTCATCGAGCAATGCAAGAATGTGACCTCTCCGTATCTAAAACCCAGCAAGAGGCTTGCCAGTATATGGTCTTAGCATTCCTCAATCGATGCGTGGGCATGGAGCCGGCCAAGCCTACGACCTGGACTCGATGCGTTCGCGGCTGTGAGAAAGAATCTTGCTTGCTCTGTCCAAATCTCCGCGAGTTTCTTCGAAATCCTGAAATGGAGATTGGGTATCTGGAGGATGATCCAGGTTCGGGGTGGAATTCGTGGAAAACAGGCCACTTGTACGCCCGGACTGCCCAGTGGCACGAATGTACACCGCGTCACAAGATGGAGGATGGGAGTGAAAAGTTACGGATCAAGAAATTGGACAAGGAGTGGGCTAACGTTCATGACGCGTGGAAGGGAAGGTGCGAAAAAGTGAGTAGCGCGCTCAAGGACGGCTTGATTTCGAGCCGCCCGCTTTTGGGAGAGAAATACGAGGAGCTTATGGAGATGCGTCCGATCAAGATCTCTACGGGAGATTGACGAATGATGGCGAATTTAAGATAGAATGAAAAAACAATGACGAGATATCTTACACAGGCAGAGCCGTAAGCTCGATATTCTATGAATGGCAGTCACGTTGTTCAGAGATGAGTCTGTAAGTCTCTTCTCGCTTGGGCGAAGGCGAAAGAGTACCATTTCGTCTACTGTTGACAGCGATTTAGTGTGCGAATCATATTAAAAAAGACTCCAAACTTGAGTCTTTTCTAACCTGCTCCCTAACCACACCAGTGGCGCCCCAACGTCTCCACTCCAAGTATTATCACTATATTGAAGTATCAACGGCATTTGCGCAACATCTCCATCAACGTATGTCTCCCGCCGTGCCAGCAAATGAAAGCTTCCCCAGTTTGAGCAAAGCGTACCAGAAATACTCGTTCAGATCTTTATTACTTCGTGAACAAGTCCTGAAATTGCACTTTCGTACTATTGATCAATGGCGCATGGTCTTTCGCATTGATGATGCTCTTGTTAGCGGCCTTGGGTTAGTGCTTTCAGTAAGGTAGCCGTTGCAGTGAGGATGAGGATGCAGGCGCAGGGTAACGAACGGGGAAGGATAAGATATTGATTGGCATTTAGTGGGACGTGGCGCTCGCTAGTGTAAGGTAGCGATAAGTCAGGTCGATTCTCGTGGTTCAATTACTCTTTCATACTTGGACTGTCATTGATATTGATAGGTACAACTGGAATATTTTCAAGATAAGTCACAAGCGGCATCAGCTTTTTATGAGAAAGGGTCCGAAGAGGGATTGAACAAAATAGGGGTTCTAGTAAATTTGGGAATTTTGCCTCGTTGACTGAAGGTAGTGGTACGAGTTGGTTATTGCTATGAGGTCCAGTAGTACGTAGACACTTGCCCAGATCTTGGTCCTCTACTAGATAAGTCTAATATTCTGGATCTAACGGTGAATACTGAAGCCCGCCAGTACACAGACACTTGCCTACATAAGGCAGATCTTGGTCCTCTGGTGAATAAGTCTAATATTGTGGATCTGACGATGAATACTAAAGCCCGCTAGTACACAGACACTTAGGTTGCCTAAGGTAGATCTTGGTCCTCTAGTAAATACATCTGATATTGTCGATCTAACGGTGATCAGTGAACGAAAGCTGCCTACGGGACAGAAAATTACATGAATAATAATAAGTACATCATTAACGTCCACGAATCTTTGCACCGGTCATCTCGTAGGCTCACAGATACATATATTGAAGGAGTCTCATTATCAACTAGACCAAGTTCAATTCATAATCAGATTAGAAGTCCAAGAAAGGGGAGTTGACAAATGATATAACCAACTACTAGTCGAACAGCAGTCCCCGAGCTATCAGTATCATTACGCCAAATCCCAACGCACGCACCACGCTCCCACGTCCTGATACAGAAGCACTACCGATCACTTTCGACGCCTTAGCATAGGAGGCCGAGCAAGTGCCCGACACAGTAGCCGACGCCGCAGAAACAGAGGTAGGATTTATCGCAGCACCAGCAGGACAAGCGAGGTCGAAAAGCCCACAGGTATCACTCGGGCTTGCCGCGATACCAAATGAAGGCGGCTTGGGCTTTGCCGTAGAAGCCTCAACAGCTTGTAGGTCGTTGTATATATACCACCAGGTATTAATCTTGCCAAACGCCCATTCACATCCCACGCTCTGCCAATACTGCGACGCCTCAGCTAACCCCGGCTTCGCGACGTCGGTCGAATTAGCGGGCGCGTTGACCGGCCATCCTGTCTCCGTGATCCACACCGGCTTGCCCTTTACCGCGGCTACAACTTGCTCGTACGTCCCCGTCATGTTCGATGTGCTCTGGTTCTCCGCCACGTATTCCCAATAGGGGTAGTTGTCCATGCCTACGAAATCGACGTTCGGCAGCAGCTGCTGTCCGTATCTCTGGTCGAGCCACATCTCCCACGTGTCGACGTGACCGACGGGTTTGCTGAGTGAGTGCTTGGCTAGCAGTTGTCTCGTCCAGCCGATGTATTTCTGGATATTGGCCACGCTGTCGCCTATGCCATCGGCACCGTTGTCGCTCGTGCGGTAGAGATCTTCGCTGCCGACACTGATGGCGTAGATGAGATCGGTGAATCTGGTGCCGTAGTTGGTTATGGCGGTGTCGAGGGCGGTTGTTTCTTTGGTGAAGTTGGCGTCGCCTTGGCTTGCGAAGAGGCCGAGGAGGAGGGTGGTGTTGGTGGTGATGGCGTCTTCGATGGCGGAGATGAGACCGCCGGTGGTGGAGTTTATCATTGAGTAGAGGCGGGCGGATTTGAAGGCGCCGTTTGTGCCGGACAAGGAGGATGCGGAGCTGAATTGGGATGCGAATGTTGAGCCTTCGATGAGGGTTGCGGCATAGTTGAAGCCGAGTTGGATGCTGTGGATGTGGGGTTTGGTATTGTTGGAGAGTTCATAGTTGATAGACGTGCTGGCTGCTGCGGTGGAAGATTGGTAGGCTACGAGGCAGGCGAGAAAGGTCGGAATGCGCGATGTGATCATGATTGTGGTGTTTTGGGAACGGATCAAGTGAGGGACGAAGAGAGAGGCAAGCAGATAACAAGACAGATGCAGATACGAAGAAAGCAAGTACGGGTATACGCAGACTGTGGTGAAAGGGAAAAGGTAAGCAACAGACATGTTGCAATTCATATAAGTAGTATCAGTGTTCCATGGTGATCCTGAAGAATCTAGCACTGCCACAAGTTTGACGCTTTTCAATGGCTCTAACAAATGCAGGAACCCGCATCCTCCTCCTCGCCCATCTTTGCTCTTTGCCCATGTTGTGATGATAGTAATCATAATTCGATGAACTTGAAGTATCAGTGATCGATCACATTGGCACTAGTCAGTTTTATATGTTACCGGGCCGTAGCGTAGCCTTAAAAAGCCTACGCTATGGGTTGATTCAGGGGCAATCGATACTCAGCTAAGCGTCTTGGCTTCAGCGTAGCCAATCAAGATCAACAAGATGATGCACAGCGCAAGCCTAGCTCCAAAGGGTTAATCACCCTTGGCAGAACGCTAAAAGAAAGCTTATTTTCTTGTCAGCTTGGAGTCAGGGTTTGCAGGTGGCATGGTGCTTCAGAAGTTCACAGCTGGTTTCACCTCGAATTACCCGAATCTTGTGGACGACTGAAGAAGTTGATCCATCAATGTTGGCTATCTACCGTAAAGCAACCCCTTTTGCTGAATACCAATGAAAGCTTGGGTGCCTACGAAGATCTGCAGCTGAATAGGGGCTTCATTAATTGCCAAGTGGACAAGGACCGATATCAATAGCGAACAACCGTTGATCAAGGATATCCTCAAGAAATGTGCTTCTTCACGCTGCTATATAGAGGACAGGGTGTCAAGTCAGACCACAGAGCTCCTACATACAAATGCTTGATTCCTGTACCGCGTTGAATGCCGCCAAGGATCTGCACTTCTTCCACGCATCGATTGGTACTCACGTACTCTGCTATTTTGGATGACCCTTGACTAGAGCTCTCTCGGTCTCTCTGTCGCCTCGATTATGTGCATCCGAAAACGCCCCCTCTGCTATAGCGAAATTCTGTTGCAGATACAGCAGTTGTTGAATAACAACAGCAGCAGTCTTCAGAGTATATGAGGTCTACTCCCTAAATCATGTCTCCCGGTTTCGCATGACTCTTCCGTCGAGCTTTGCTGCCTCCTCATCATCTCACCTGCAATTCAGCAATCTGTCAGGTTGTCATGGCTAGAAAACGTTTACAGATGGTCTTTGGAGATATTTCCATTCTTCTGTCCACCACGCGCCTATGGAGCTCCTTTGCGGCTTGATATCTCGCCTTAGATTGGTAGACCGTTGCTGCATGACGAAGATGAATCAGGGAATTTCGACTGTTCCTCTCAGAAAATTGTTCATGCATGGCTTGACTCGACGAAGCGGGACTCGGGATTCATGGAAACGCGTCGGCGCTTGCTTGACGGAAGCGCGACGTCTGGACTATCAAATCGGTAGCTCTTATTCCAACTTATGATTTGGTATTCGACCAATCACCTACCTTGCCATGAAGCCAAAACTACTGCATCAAGAATTCGATACCGCCAAAATAGTGAAGAGTCCTCGTACGTAGCCATTCTCTATCCGCGTTTGCCCCTCTCAGGTATAAGATACAAAGAAATCCAAAGTATGACGTCTTATTCATGTTCAACTCGTCTTCGTGTTAAGTGGAATGAACTCGTCTAGGATCTGTCTTGGGAGAAGGAGACTTTCAAATAAGAGGTAGTCCATATCCGAGTACTAACACAGAGATTGAAGGCGACGCCTAAGGACACTTGCTCTTACCCTGCAAGTCATCACTAACTCTAGGCTTCACCCCTGCCCGTCGACCATTCTTCAGTCCGATTTGCATTTGTAAGGAAAAGAAAGTGTTGAAGCAATTTTATCTAACATCTACAAAGCAGTTTAGCCACCCCACTTTACACTTCACGCATAACACTTCTATTGCCGCGCCATGATCCTCTTAGAGCGATTCAAAATACAGAATCCTCTCTATCTTTCTTCAATATCACACAAACTCCTGACTTTTACTGCGATACCCCAAGCTTGAATCGATTCTTCATCAGATGTTCACTACGATGCCGAATCATATCCACGAACCTAAGCCCAAGCCCTTGGGGGACTTGTCTCTCTTTCCTCGCGAGCTTCGAGATGAGATCTATCGACATGTCTTTTCCAAGAGATACAAGGCCTTCCACTCGTGGTCTATAGTCAAACCTGCGTGTTGCGACGAAATCCGCGGCCATCCGCGTCCTCTCATCCATCGCGATTGCAAAGAGCAGATCGGCTCTGACCTTTCGATACTTCGTGTGCAAAAAGCCATCATGAGAGAAGCAATGCAAGTTTTATACTCAGAGGCAACGTTCTGCTTTTGCTATAATCTTCGTCCTAATTATCTCACGTTATGTGTTTTGAAACCCGAAAATGTTGGTATCACAAAGCGCATAACCAACATCGCTATCTCCTGTGACGTAGGATGTGCTTCAAAGGTCAACCATGCGCCGGATGACATTCTGGGTTGGAGCTCAGAGAGCTATGCTTCCGCTGCAGTGGGTCCGTTGGCATTTTTCCAGGGAGTCTCTGTCATAAGACAGTCAATCCTTGTTGACTTGAAATTGTATGAGCGCTCGATCTACGCCGCTAGATGGGCACTGACACCTTTATTCGAAGCATTGAGACAGTTGACAGGTTTCAAGACCGTGACACTAAGACTTACCGCCATGAGTGGTCACTACTACCCAGCACAAGAGACAAGCGAAGCAACCTTACAAGAGTTCCTTCAGGCTAGACAATGGGAAAAGCTTTACGGAGGATTAGAATAGTTGCTATGTATTAAAAGTGATGCTCTCGAACCTACTCTAGGCAATAGAGGTGCGATTGAGTTACTCGTATCTGCAGGGGACGATTCCTCTTCGCGGCAGGGGCAATGTAGTACCACGTTTCATCCACAGGCTCATCTGGCCGCTACCTGCAAGGCGACAGACATCCAGCGACTGCCTTTCACTACTTGAACGCCAATCGAAACAACAAGTCAACACCACAAGACCTAGCTTGGGAGTCCGCAACGACAGAACCATTTCACCATAAGACTTATACTACGACTCACTTGCTGCGTGACGCCTTGCACACTTTCACTCTTGGTGCCAAACTTCGTGTCCTCTTTGCAAGCTGTCCGACCACAGTCACCTGTCAGATTACCCAACGTGACGGTCTCATTCAAATGCACCGACAGTCCACTCTCGGAGAATTGCTAATGGAGCCTTTGCACGAATACTATAGCGCTGTTTACGACAAGAACACTGGAATGAACATCATGCTTAATGAAAGGAAATGTACTTGCTACATGTGTCAACATCTCGTACCGTAAGCATCCTAGAACTGCAACTATGTTCGCGGGCAATGGAAGAGAATCAATTTTATATACCAAGAGTGCTTGCCAAAATCAATACGGAAATGGAACCATCTGCCTACGCCCTATGACATCAAAGTGTCTCCGAGGCGCCCCTCGAACCGAGAGATCATATCATATCCCCAATATGCATCTCCTCCTCCCGTGTCAAAGCCTGATTGCTCCTCCAGATTCTTACCCTCTCCGAGACATTCTCGATGCAACTACTTTCCTCTCACAAAAATTGCATAAACTCTCTGCTAGCAACTGCGTAACCGAAAACCCTGTGTGAGTTGCCGTGAAAGCTAACTGCGGTCTCCACGCGTCCTAAGGAGCGATGCTCCGTTTGTCGTCCGCTAGTATTTACCTGCCTTCCCATTTTTCAGCTCTCCTTTTCGCATCTTCAAAACGGTGAGAATGGTGCCACTGCATGACTGCCATCCTTGCATTTCTTTTTCTGGATCTAAGAAGGCGTGGTGCCAGTCTCAAGTTTTGCCCGCGGCTGACTTTTGGGGGCCGCTTATGGCAGACTTAAAATTAAGATGGTAGAACGCCGCAATTTGTAAGGACGGGAGCTTTTCGGTTACCTAGAGAGGTGTCTGCATGAGGCTGACATATTACTTGTTTGAAACGAAGATACTGTGGTTGACAATAGCCAGACTCTGCAACGGAAAAATGCTGATGGTCAAGAAGATGCTGACTGGTGAACAGCAACCTTTATTTGCAATGATGTCGTGAGACATGCGACTTGACACGCTCTCTTGGGGGCTCGTCAGCATAGTCCAAATTTGTGGTAGGTCGATAAAGGTTGATCTGTTCAGTCCCAAATATACATATATACAGAGTCTTTGCCTGTTGATTTTCTGACCCTTCACCACTCTTCACCACGTTTCAAAACGCTTGAAAACAAATTCAGAGGCAATGCACTTCCATAATCTAGCCCCCCTGGCACTAGGCCTTGTCAGTCTCTTTGGCATGACACAAGGGTATGTATAACCAGGAACAGAGTCTCCTCTGCCGCCAGCCCCGTGGCACCCACTCCGCCTTGCTGGCAATAATTGAGGCATCGTTGTTTGCTTGTTGTACGTCTAAAAACAGCGCAGCTGATTCATATGCCTGCGCAGACAAATTTACAATCGTCACAAGGCCAAGGACTTGGCCAAGAGAAGCGGCACCGTGAACTTCAACCCCAACTGCAATGCGGCGCCTCCAACCCAGAGTGGATATGGCAGTAGATTTCCAACCATGCAAAGCATTCTCCAGCAAGCCTACAATGACGCGGTAGCACTTGCCAATCAGGCGTCTGTCATCCAGCAGACTAGTCCAGCGTAAGGATATCTCACAGTACAGGCTTAGGAGGCTAATACAAATCCAGGTACACCCATTATTTCGACATAATCAATCCGGCACAGCAACTGCACACGTTTTCGATGTATAGCGCAATTGCAAACAGCATCAACGCCTTCACAATCACATTTGAATGTTCGGGAACGACTGGAAACTGCGGGCAAGGCATGTCAGTCGCCGTGAAAGCCATAAATCTGCCCCATACACTTATATTAGAGCTGCGAAAGCTTACCATATGATCCGCGCAGCTTAGCCTCCACAGATGCCACCATTGGCACAGCAACCGACAATAAAGTCATCAACATCTGCCCACTCTTTTTCACAGCCGCACAGACGAGATATTTCCTCTACGACCCGAACCAAGGACCCAACCCAGGCAGACCATATCGTGATAATAGCGGGGCTGGCTGGTGTAGCAACCAACATTCTGACTTCTATGCTACCGCAGGTGATCCAGTCCCACCCTCTACCATCCTTCTAGCTTACTTATTAAATCTCATTAGGCCATACAATCCTGCACGAGCTCACGCATCTCGACTCCCTCGGGGCCGTTGCGGAATTAGAACCACCGACTGAGGGCCCCGATGCCGGACGTCACGGCACCGAGGACCTTCAGCCTGGCTTTGGGCTTTCTGGCGCGAGGGATTACAAGCAGATATGGGAGGATTCAGGGAGTGACCTTAACAGCCCAGACTATAACGCCGAGAGCTATGCGGCGACTGCTACTGGTATGTACTTTACCTTGTTGATGAAGCATACATGCGAAAGGTCCTACCTAACATGGTCATAGAATTCTTCTTCATGAACGTCTGCGGTTTCCAAGAGATTCCGCAATAAATGTCTCTTGTCAGCGATTTCCACGGCCGATTTCCTGAATATCTAGCAGTGGTGTGAATTTGGGTATCGATAATTGTACCAATACGTATCTGCATTTGTGGGTGTCTGTGCAAGATTGCGCTGCTTTGGGGGTTTTATCGGGGTTCTTCGACAGAATGCCTTGCAACTGCGGTATTTGAGCTATTGCAACAATGAGTGTATCTTTCTGAGTCTTCAATTGTATGTAATCCTAGCCTAGTATCACGAGATTCTGCTCCACGCCCACACGTCAAGTTTGGAGGTGGTGGTAGTTGCAGGTTGTGGACACTGACAGAACTCCATCAAAGCCCAAGGCTGCCACGTTATCCAGACTTTGGCCTGGAGCGCCAGTCTGGAAAACGAGACATCGTGTCATAGCATACCTGTTTCGTTCTAGCCGTTGCCTACTGCATGAAGTGTTAGTGCGCCAAGACCATCAATGTTGTGAAACCCTGCCCCCATTTATACACGTCAAGGCCAAGGAGACTTCCAAATATAGACGTATTGAAATGACTGTTATCGACTGAAAGTGACTGAAGCCTCAGTTTTTGCTTACCCATAACCGTGACTTTGCAGGCAAGGCGCCAACATAGATAGCCACTTTTCTGGCCTCCCTTGTAAAGCATTCCCCTCAAATTCAAAAGCTTTCCCATGGTTAGTCTCTGATTCTGTGGAGTCATTTAAATATAATTGCACTGACCATGTCTTCTGACATGCGGCAAAGACAATCAACAAAGATGCACGCGCCAATCTCACCACCCAAGAAGCCCGAAGTCCGTCAGGCTCTGCTCGCATGGGATGATCTTCCAGATTGGTCCAAGGATAACGAATACATCAAGTCAGGCTATCGCCCATTCTCCAATTCTTACATCAATTCTATTCGAAGCTGCTGCTACATACACAATGAGACTGGCAACATATACAGCCATCTCTTGGCTACATTGTGGATGATATACCTTCCTGCTCTTTGCTACCCGTATGCCAATTCACATTATCCAGATGCGAATAGTGACGACTGGATCGTTTTCGGCCTCTTCTTTCTTGGCGGCGCTCTCTGTTTTGGCCTGTCGACTGTCTATCACATCCTATCAAACCATTCTCACGCAGTCCATGACATTTACCTTCGGCTGGACCTGCTTGGTATCAGCACCGTGACCGCAGGTTGTTTCCCGCCGGGTGTGTGGTATACCTTCCCTTGCTCCGCTAGAAGCACCAAGGTGTTTTGGATCTGTGTACGTAGACCTACCACCTTGAGCCAATTCAACGTCACTCCCGAGCACGTCGATTGATTTTTTTTTAGCTTGATCTCGTCGCTCAGGCTATAGCAGCAATTTTCGTACTTTATGTGCGCCGCATCCGTCAGCCGGCATGGCGTCCATTACGTGGCTTTTTGTTTTGGTTCATGGCTTCATCCGCTTTTTACCCCATAATTTACGCTTGCTGTGTGCATGGGTATACCAGAATGGACGTTGAGGCAGGAGCGAATCGGTATGCTGTCACAGTACTTATACATCTGAGTGCTGTCACCATCCATGGAGTAAGTGAAGTAAAAGAAAGCCTCCTGGTCCCATTACAAATCGCTAAATCCACAAAAGACCAGAATACCAGAAGTGTGGCGACCAGGATGGTTTGACAGTTGACACATGGGGCCAATCGCACCAGATTTTCCATGTGCTTATGGCTACTGGCCTTACAGTGCACTTTTCGGCATTCGCCAAAGCCTTTCACTATGCACATAAGGTGAACCAATGCTGGTGAAGACTGCTAAGGGTGGGTGACGATTTTTAGAGTGTCAGAACGGTGTACAATGGAATAATCGATACAGCCAGTACTAATCGCATACGGCCATGGTATTCATGACATACGGTTATATGACCATGTATTAAATTTCATAATTAATCCGAGACTTCCAATCGCACACGCTAGCATTCATTATTTGCACCTCCCAGAATTCTGACCCGTGCCTTTCCCATGTTGGATCCGTCTTTTCTTCTTATACAGCATACCATCGGCTTTTGGGAACACCAATGATTGTTCATGGTTCGACATGTGGGGTTGCGTGGGTCGCACAATGCCATGGTAGAGCTCTGGGCTCGTTCACAATAATTCATGTTATACGCCTCTACTACGTACGTTCGTCTTTGACTTTCTCCGTTCTTCGCAAAACAGATAATTAGGGCAATAGGTAAGAATGAACGAAACCCACATCAAGTATTCTTTACTCTCTTTGCTTCTTCAATTTCAAGAAGAGCCTCTGTGGCTTTCTTGGTTCGTTTCGCCTGACTCAGAGCCTTACAGCTCAGACTAGAGATTTTGGTGACAGTATAATTTCAGTCCAGCACGGCTAATTCCGAAGCAGTCTTTTCAGACCTCCTTAGCACTCCAAGGCCTCATCCCGCCCAGGAATTGGCCTGCATGGAAAATCCATGCTGGGAAACAAGCAACGATCGTCAATGGCAGAGTATTAAATATCCTCAAGCTCAAGCCACACTTTAAGGACAGGACCTGATGGAGATTATCACCGCATGTACAATCTCTTTCTCTCTTTAAATGCTGCATCTGAAAGATTATGTCAACCAAAATGTTCCACTAGACTCTAGAGTCTTCTCTTTGTCTGACCACTTGAAGTTTGCAGCCTTATCTGCTTGTGCCTCAACTTTTTTACAATTGCACAATGAAAGGTATGTTTCCAGGATCTTGGCAGCCGTAGAAAAGAGCAATTTAGAGGTAACAAGGTCCACTTATGCTGCTGGGGTACTATCAGTGATTAGTGGTTGGTCTTTTCAATGATGATTTACGTTTCAGTATACTTTTCTTCTGGCTCTGGCGTGTCCTTGCGAGACTTCCGATACATGATCAACATTAGATCGAAGACAGCCTTTTAGAAGCAGTGAGGTCTGACAAGCATGTCTCTTCGCCCTGCATACCGACATTTGACACTTGCAAGCTATGACACTTTCGAATATGGAGGTCAACTTTCTCTTTGTCGTTAAGGTGAACGTTGGACACCACCCTCATTGTGTCAAAGCTTCAACATATCTAATCGACACTCCCAGTAGTCTACATGGGCACTTATATATACTATATATCTTTCATATTCTTCCTCCTTTGAACGCTCACCTCTATCCACCCCACAGCAAACGCTTGAGCTACCATCAAACAACAAAACTTCATCAGACAACAAAACACAAACCTACAAAATGCCCAACATCTACGACAATACTTTCAATATCTTTGATCATCTCAAGCTGGCTGACCTCAGCTGTGTGACCGTGAATGAATGCCAAAATTGTGGAACTCCATGGGATCTATCCTCGAAGGATGCGTGGGATTCCCCAATCTTACTTCAGAATTGCAAGCACACGCTCTGCGTCGAGTGCTTACAGATCACGATGAATCCCAGAGATATGCGGTGTCCCGTATGTCGAGTTTCCATTTCCATCCCCACCGAAACCAACGACCCGTCGCTGAATTATGGTAACGATGAATTAGATAAGATGGAAGTGATCGATTTGGACACAGCCTCGAGCGATGAGCTGTCAAGCGCTCCATCCAGTCCACTTGAGCTTTACAGCACCAATCCTAAACCTACGAGAACGATAAAGCAAGGACATGTCTCACTAGCATCGAAAGAAAAAGCACCTTCTCGCCCACTTTCGCAGCCTTTCACCGACCCTGATGCCACCGAATCAGACCCTGACATGACAGCTGATGAGGATTGGAACCCCAATGCATCGCGTGCCGGATTCGTTCGCAATGCCATAAGCTCAGCCAGAACCCAATTCCCAATCTATGAGCTTCTGCTCACAAAGGAGGATACGCAAGCTGCTTTGGGGTACCTGGCTGAAAATGCCCCTGGTTCGACTTTGGAAGATTTGAGAGCGGCGATAACAATGATGGATATTCGCTATGGAACTCAGACTTCGATAGGGAGATTTGTCGAGTCGGTGAAGGCTGAGGAGGCTGATGCTCGCAGGGACTAGGAACGACCGGATGGATCTTATAGGCCTGAAAATCCTTGTATTGCATGTTGTGAGGGTTTTGAAGCAAAAGGTCCTTGGCTGGTTGTTTCTTTTCTCTAGTTTCAGTCTGGTGGACTTGCTGGACACCTATTTCGAGTGTGAGATTGATGTGTAGAAAGGATGCATGCTGAACAAAAGAGGACAACGCTTCCAACAATACATAATTGAAATGAAGAGACCTCCATTATTCGCCACAAGCTTTACCCTGACTTTCATTGTTGCTAAAAGGCAGCCCACGTTCTCTCCACACAATTATTTTGCCTTCGATCCTTTTTTTAGCATTGACTACTCCGCGCTTGCTGAGCTCGTTTCTTTCTGACTTTATGAAGCACTTCACATGATACACAAGTCCATACAGACCACTCCAATCGCATAGATTTGACAGACAACCAGCCAAATGATGGCAGGTGCGTAGAACCCTTTCGATTTTAATAGACCAGTCAATTGCTGAACATTCACCAGACCAACAGACACTACTCATCCTAGAGCATGCCTCACAGGATCTAATAACCTTACTCGCCCTAGAAAATGCATCCCCGAAACTAATCGACGCAGCATTAAAAATCCAAAAACTAGCACAATCTCTTATACCAAGCCCCACAACAAACCCAACCAAAGCCCCAACACCTACCCCTGCTCCAGCTCCCCCGACGAATCCAATTGATCACAGACTAGGCGACTATCCCCACGAACGAACAATCTGGGACGTCGAAGCCGCATTGATCTTGACTAATATGAAAAATGGCGCCTCTTTCACCGTTGCAGATTGGATGGGTGCGAATTCGATTGAATTGAAAGGCGAGGCTGACAAGCAGACTCTTGAGTATCCTCGAAGGGTAAAGAGGGCTAACGGAGGTGAGGACGCTCTGGCTGGTCCGAGTGGAGGGCAGCCAAAACGGCCAAAGTTGGTAAGTAGTCCTATTAGATCATTAAGTGAGACTGAGTCTTCGATCGAGAGTACGGCTGACGAAAGTAGAGATTGAACCCTCCGAAGCCTCCCACGGAGCAGCCGAAGCAGAAGGCAAAAGCGAGAGGGCGTCCGAGGAAGAAGCAGTAACTCTCTATCACGAGGTATGTTTGATGGTTTCATGAAGTTAAGAAGGTTTGATTGCGGTGGCTCTTTGAGTGGTTTTGTCGCTTGCATTTGTGTCTTATTCTGTCTTCGCTCCCCGCAACAGGCGTCAATTACTCGTATCTTGTATCATAGCTTGATTTCTTACCAACATGAGACATCATCAATCCACTCTTAAAAGCAGAGTATATCCAGGATTTCGGGTAATTTGAAGGACTTCAGCCTGAATCAAAGTCTTGGCACCCTCATTGAAGCCGTCACTGGACCACTGATTCCCTCCATCCCACTTTTTCCACCTCCATCATCAAAACCATTCACACCCACACTTTACAACAGACATGGTGACCACGCACCCCACCACCAACCCCACC
>JASZXT010000563.1:0-17625 GCA_035521555.1 Lecanoromycetidae sp. Uapishka_2 | reverse complement strand
ATGTGTATAAGAGACAGCTCCCTATTCTCCCCCAAAAAACCGACTCACCTCGATATACCCTCCCCCTTCCCCACCACAACAACCCTATAAACACCATCCTCATGCCTCAAGACCTCAACAATCTTGCAAACGCCATCCTCCTGCTTCATAATCCCGCATCTGTCGTCTATGTTAGACTCGTCACAAAAGGCGCTCCAACATCAGCACTGCATCATGGATGGCGCGAGCGTCGGCACAATTTCCCAAGACAAGATTGTACTTACACGTTCTTGCCCTGGTGTCGCCTTCTTTCCCCTTTCCAGCAGATTAATTGCCTCCTATTCGATGGACTATCATTAGCCTCAGATATTCTACACAAGCGCGGATTGCGAGGCCAACATTCAATGAGGTTTTAATGTGAAAACGTACCATGCATGAGGATGTCCCTCCGATGTACAACAGCCTCCTCGCAAAAAGTCCTTGAATTCTGTGAGCGCAGCCTTGGCTTCCCCGCGTGCTTTTCGTAAGACGTTTTTGATGGTGGCTATGAATACAGTGGCGTCAGCAGAATATATATATATATGTATATATAAATATAAATATCTATGATATGGATCATGAATGGGGCTAATGAGACAAGGCTTGTAGCGCTTTTGATCCTACGCGTGGACTGTCTGTAGGACTATGTCTGTAGTTCTTGATGGCTACCATGCTTCGAAGACGGGGCTGTACATACGCTTGAAGCTGTTTGGTTGAGCTGATGAAGACATGGTTTTCCAATGAGAAGAGTCTTATTGATTTGAGTTGAACTGGTGGTAAGTGTTGGTGTGAATTCTGAAGTAGGAAGGCTCTGATCTCGTTGAGTCTGTAGAGAACTGTGTAGGATCTAAGAGGTCCGATGGTTAATATACCCTTCAATAACTTTACGAAAGGTACTTGATTTTGTTAGAGAATTCAGTAAGTCATAAGAAGATTTCGATGGAGAAGAAGAATTGCCATTGCTGAGGCGACTTGACTCAGTACTTGAGTCACATCAGTAAAGAAATTCGAATAAACCTTATCTTAAGATTCCTGGGGAAGAATCTGGTACCCTTTCCTTGACCGTTATGGCTGCCTAAGTGGGCTTCAAGCCCAGAAAGCAACACCAAGACTAGTGAAATTTGAGTGCAAAAACAAAAACTTCGCTGAGGTAAGCGTAAATTATCAAACGAAAATATACCAAAATGGGCAATGTCTCCCCCAAAGTGCCTGAAGGCTGAGGAAGTGGCAGTGAATGTTAGCGCATAGATACGTTGATGTGCAGTAAGTCACCGTCTTCACGAGTGAGACAGACAGACTTGAGACGTGTATCAAACGTTGTCTAAGGTCAGGGCATGCAGCAATAGTGATAGAGAGTGAAATAGTATTACTTAAAGTTGGGATATCGTAGAGTCTCAAAAACAGACCTCTTTATCAAGTCGGTGGAGCCTAAATTGCAATGCTTCTTTAGTTGGTATGGAGAGCTCGTTTTGATCGAGGTTCATAGCGTGATGACCGATATGGGACGTGTGTTGCATCTTATGATATCTAACGACCTGGCCAAATGTCACTTTGGTTGGCTGAGAGAGATATCTGTGATTGGTTGAGACTCATGGTGCTATGCACCCTTCCTCTTGTTCCTCTTGTTCTTTCCCTGCTTTTCTGGATTTTCGCCTTTCTCTTTTTTGTCTTTGCTTTCCTTGGCTTCCTGCTTCTTCTGCTCTTTCTTTTTCGGTTTCTTTTCTACTACTTCTTTCTTTCCTTTCTTCTCCCTCTTGTCCTTGCAGTCTTCCGTCTTAGCGACCTTTTGGGGGCCTTCTCCATGATCGTTCGAGAGAGCTTTGCAGTTTGGTGAGACTGAGCTTGGTCTTCGACTTGGGCAAGTTCGAGGCTGTGAGTCTTGTTGGTTCTGTGCTGATACTGAGGTCTGAAATCGCATGCGAAGCTGTATCCATGTTGTCCGCTGTAGGAGTAGCCAAGCGTCGTTCTTTCCAATCATTATTTCATCGCAGCCTTCTCTGCTCCTCATCCGATTTTGCTTTGTCAAGAACCTCTTTTTCATGATCTGTATGTGGTGTTGCAATCCTGAGGCTATCACTTATTCGCTCGCGGCGGTTCATTTCTTCCCAATGTGTCTGCTTCAGAGCCTCCGAGTCCTTTGGTGGTGGTGGTGGTGGCTTCTTGAACATTCGAGGATTTACTGTATCGTAGGCGGCTCTACCGCCGCCGCCTCTAAGCCGCATTGTGTCTGATTTTTCCATATTGATATGAAAAGCTCATTCATGCCAATGGATGTAGATTCAACGGTGCTTTTCGGCGTAATACCTTTGATGCTGAGGTCTCACATCAGATGGACGATTCGTTGAGAAGTTTTGAGCCAAAGTTTGGACTGTCGATACAGAGCGGGACGAGGAAGTGAACTAGCCAGCAGTATCTATTAAGTTGCTTGTTTACGCCTTGCTGGTAAATGGGCTTCTCGAGAAGGCCGTGGTGGTGGGGTAAGCAGCTGAGATGGTGACCTCAGTACGGTCGGTTATTCTCTTTGCGACCTGCAGAGTTCAATTTGCAATTGCCGCCGGACATCCATGAAAAGTCCTGTCATACCGCCGTGGCGCCCATCGGTATTCACTTGTATGCTTCACACCTTGTGCGCGATAAGTCCCTTAGCATTTACAGGAAGTTCGCAGTCTTGAACACGCGGAACATCCTCTACCTCCAGTCAGAGCTGGCGGATCTGGAGCAACAGCTACAACGACTCGATGCCAAGGCTGATAGCGTCGACATTGACAATGATATATGGGCAATTCCCCGTAGCTGGCGGCGGATGCGTGATGCCGGAATCTCGTTTCAGGAGAGCAAAGACGCCTGTCCAAGCTTACAAGACAGCCTAAATCCGCGCGATTCTTGGAATCTGGTGCTGAAAATAAGAAGTGTCTTGAAAGAATATAGTAAGGTCTTGGAATTGAAGTCAAGCTCACGTATGTCTCACTTTGTACCAGACAAAGCTCTCCAAGCTCAAGCTTGGCTACAATCACTTGAGGGGCCGAATAGGCATACACCCGACAACATGAGGTTAGCTTTGCGCTTGGACGATGATATACAGACCTGCATCTCAGAAATTAATGTGGAGTATCTCGCGCTAGTTCACTCTGAGGACCTTGTCAAAATCGTACCAGATCCTAATAGAGATGTCTTTTCGCACTTCCTTGTCAACAAATTTGGCTTTCTTTTCTTATCGGGGAGAGAAAGAGAGAAGATCCTAGGTGTCTTCCCAGACCACCGTATCCGCCAAGTTACTAGGGTAGTCGCAGTTGTGATGTCGTCCGCTCTGCCAGTCTTGTCCATTGTCATACTCTATTACGTTCAATCGACGAACGTCCGCATCGGATTGATTGTCGTTTTCTCGTCTTTGTTCTCAGCAGTCGTTGCGTTTGTTAGCGATGCTAGGAATGTAGAGGTTATGGCAGCTACCGCTGCCTATGCTGCTGTTTTAGTGGTGTTTGCAAGTGGAAATCTGCATACGTATTGATTTCCAGACTGCACTCTACAAGTAATCTTGTTCAAAGACGTATAATGTCTTTGTCCAAGAGAAGTTGTTTGTTCCTAAGGGAATCGTCGACTTGATAGCTACTGAAAGGAGAGATACACATGAGGTAGCGGGAATCATCGGTCGGCATATCAACTGTTGGGAGAAGGGAAAGATTAGCATCCGGATGAAGTATAAAACAAAAAACTACCCATCCCAAAGCCTCAGTCAGTCAAGCGATTCTCTCCCTCAAGTATCCACAAACATTCTCGCCATACACGGCTCACATGAAGCAACATCCTCCTCCCCTTGATACATTTCCTGTACCGTAATCCTCACATCAGGCCTTCTTTCTGCAAAGTCATCGAGCGGCTGCAGCAACCGCCGTCTATGCTCATCGCTTAACTCACTTTCCCCAAACCAATTTGCTATACTTCTCCATCCCTGGTTAAATGTAGGACCTTGAGAATGACGCTTCCAGCTCACTTCAACAGTCTGCAGATTTTCAAACATGGGAAGGCGACTGTAGATATACTTGTAATTACTCTGCAGAAGACTTTGATCTCGCCCGTGAAGCGTAGTCCAATTAATCCGAATCTCCAGGTGTCTAATCTGGCTGGACCATGTCACATTTTCTGGCCTCTTGAAGATGATTATTGGCGGATTTGGTGTCTCGTCAGATAAGCGGGTTCTATTATCTGCGTAGATGTTGAGCTGAACGCGGCAGTGGCGGAAGATAGTATCATTGAATTCTTTCTTGACTTGGCGGGAGACCAGTAGCAGAGGAATGATGCATGAATTAGGCTCTCTTGGTTGCTCTTGAAGTATTTCAAGACTTGTCCAGGGACGTGGACGTTCGTGTCGGATAGTGATAGTAGTGTGTGTTAATGTCTGGCGATAGACGTTGCTGCGGATTTCTGGTGGGAATTCCATAAAATCAAACGGTCTTATTGAGGTAGACGAGCTTGTGGCTTCAGGCATCCTAAAGGTTGGCGTAAGCTCTGGCATTGGAAGATGGAGTTCTGTAATAAACTTGTTGGCTTTCGAGAGTGTGGTTGAAGCTGAAGTGCAGGTAGAATATTTCAGGCCTATATCGGTGCTCTGGCGATGCGGATGTAGCTCATGACCAAATGGATGGAGACTGACGTGATTGTTCTGGGAGCATGAGCTCTGAGAACATTCAAAAATCCTATGAAGTGGGAGTGTTGAGCTGTGAACGAGATTTCACTCAAAAATATGACTCAGAAAAAGTTGCAGCTAGTGTCAATGAGAACTTTAAAAGAGAACTCTACTTTTTCCGTGTCACTCATGAATCGATGTGCTGGTAAAGGTAGTTGAAGACTGAGTCTACTTGATGAAGATCATTTTTACACCTCTTATCTCCTGCACGCCTTTCCTGATTAGGATGTTGAGACTTGAGCAATAGAATGTATTCCGTCAACCTTGAGAGCTAAGAATGACTAGAAATCCCTAAATTGAGCCGGAAAAGTGTACATTTATACTCAGCACTAATTACCACCGCCCGAAAAGTAGGTCTATTGTAAGCTCCAAAATCAATCTTATGTGCGTTCTTGGGCAAATTTGAGCCAGCATCGGCTCAAATTCAGCTCAGTCAGAGCCGAGAATGGTGAGAAATTTAAATAACCTAATCTCAGCGACTCCGACACATGGCCAAATTTCTCAATCAGCAAGCTTCCGCTAAGCTCTCACGCTGCCACTTTTCATTCTCAGGAGCTTGTAGCCAGAGCTTGAGACTCATGATACCTTTATGTTTATAGACGTGGTGGGTTATTGGCTCAGACCTCATCTCCGGCGCCGAGGATTCCCTGGTGTACGGTCTGCCACAGACATATAAAGAAGTCCCCGGATTCTGCTCCTGATATTGTTGAAGCGGTCTCAACGCTGCAAGTCTTGATTCGGCCCCTATATTTGGCCGCCAATACATTGAGTAATGATATGAGGTACCTAGAGGCGTATAATCAGACAGATTTGGGTAGTCATCCCATAACACTATAATGCGCTGGATGTTTTCAAAAATGGGTAAGTAATGGCAGATCCATGACATATTCGTAATCACTTGCGGCATTGGGACCATCATTGAGGTTATGGAGGTTTTGGCTTCAATAGATGTGACCTCTATTACCACGTTCCGGACCCCGTGGGCAAAGAACTTATTCTTGACGGCCAGTTTCAGATATGATGGAGTCAAGAGTGGCCAATTCTTGACTTTACAGTTCTGAACACCAGCAGGTATCACGAATGCTTTATTTTGGAAGAGGGCGTACAGTGCTTCTCGACGAACTTGCCGATTCGTCAAAGTGAGATTCGCGTAAGACCGCTTTCTCAATATACAATCTGCAGATTGAAAGCGAATGGGTATTGATTCTGTTGTCCTAATGGCAAGCGGAAGGGCTTTCCAGTAGATGATATTCCTAATCTCAGGAGGAAGATCTAAGAGCCTGAAAGCCTCCTGTAGTATGTGGACGCAAGATGCACTCTTAAAGTGCTGATAGCGCCTTTCCACGTCTCTTGGAGGCAGTGTTGCGTTCTCACCACCTTCGCCTATGATCTCGGGTGGATTTGGAGCAAATCGTACATGTGACCCGAGAAATTTATTGAAGGGACCATCTCGGCGTTCGTAGAAGTTGACCGCTGTCTTGAATTCTCTATATCCTAGAGTAACATCTTTGGTAGGTAGCACGGCCTTGTCACCGCCCTTGCCAATAATTGTTGACGCCCCTTTCTCGAATGTCACCCGTAGTCCCTCATTCTGTCGAGGCTTTGGCTTTCGACAGATATCATACAGATTCCCACTCCTATGTATGACCTTTGCGTCGCTGTTTTCGGAGATCTTACATCGCTCTGTGGTATCGCACGGTACTGACATTGGACGACCATCTACCACTTCAGGCAGAGGGGCCGGACTGACGGATATTTGAAGCTCTTCGCTGGCTAAAGCATGGCCCTCTGGTATTTCATGCAGAAATAAAGGAGACATGTTATCAATTTTGGACTTCTTCTCCAGATATGATGCGTTTGTGCAAGACGACCATCCAAAAGATATCTAAAACCATTTCGAAGAGTCTCCTAAGGTAATCAGGATTTGTGTGCCCCCGAACTTAAAGCCCCCACAACCACGAAAATTTTTCATTCTCAACGCCTTATGGCGCATAACGAGCGTGCTCGGCCTGTCACGGAACCCATGTCTCGTAATAAGTATGCGCATAGATTTGACCATTCAAGTGAAAGAGAAAGCCATTGAATTGTCCTGTTCACATTTCAAAGTCTTTTAAGATCTGATAGTAATGAAACGGGTAGTATGGTAAGTAGGATTGGCCCAATCCATTTGCCATGGAACGAGCGCAGCGACGATTATGTTCACCGAGGCTTCCCGCAATGCGGGGACCTTGAGCACAGAATCTATCCCGTTGTGGACATTGAAAAACGCGTTGCCTGCCTCTGTAGAACCTCGAGAGGGTCGCCCACTAGTATGCTTCGTCATGTAGGAATCCTTATCTGTAAGGGTAGACGAATAAGGGAAGGAGAATGCCAGAAGGGCTGGCCAAAAGATTTGGTATTCTCTCATTAGACATGATACTCATACATGTGAAGCACTTCGTAAACGTAGTCATGCAGTCAAATGATTCAGTGTTGAGATAAAGCCACTATTCCCTTTTTTCAGAAATGACCCTATTCATCAGATCTTGTCCTTGTTTAGGGCGATCTGTCTACGTTGCCGAGCAACCAATTCGATTTGTTTCGGCTCTTCTCCAGCTCCATCTCCCGCTCACCGTCCAGTCACACCCCCACCAGCTTATGCAAGCCTCATACCCCACCAACTCCGCTCGTACACACTATGCCACCTACTGTCAGCCACTATCGCCCTCAAACCTCCAAAGCAGCCAAGAAAGCCTACCGCAAGTCCGGTGCGACTGTCCGCCTCTCCGCCAGTGAACTAGCTGTCATCGAGCGGCGCGCCGTGTTGCAGGAAAGAGCTGATCGGATCAAAGAGAGGGAGTTGAGAAGGAAAGCGAATATCAAAAGAAGGGATGAAAGAAATCAGAGGGAGCGAGATGCAAGGCACAGGATGGGGATACCGAGTCCCGCTGAAAATACAAAAGGCATCAGAGTAGGGCCGTCGCAATTGCACTTAGGAGATTTTATGGGGTTGGGGAAGAGGAGGACGGATGAGGAGATGATGGAGGAGAAGGATGCTGAGAGCATGGTGGATAGAAATGAAGACTTTCCCGGCATGGGCCCGAGGGGCTGTCAAATGTCTCCAAGGCCATGGCGCAATCCTCTTCAGATAATATCTGCGAATTCGACCTACTTGCCAAAGCCCTCAATCGGTACTACCAAAGCTTTAGGGTCAAGTTCGACGGAGGGGAGCCCTACAAACAAGAGCGAAGCGTCAATGGAACCACCACCCTCGCAGCGCCAGTCGCGATTCATACCTACCAGTCCAGTCGATGGCCAAACAGCATTGCCTGAGATCAAGAAGGTTGAGGAACAGATGAAGAAAGAGAAGATATCAGAAAGGGCCCAAACGATCCCAATAGGAACACGGCCGACGCAGACCTCAGCATCACCCGTGCCCGCTGGTTTAACTACGAAGCAAGAGGTGCCTGCTGAAAATAGCGAGTGTAAGGTACCCAGCGATCGTAAAATGAAATCAGCAGGACGACACTCCACACCCATGGGACCACCGCCACTGCCCAAGCCAATGAAACCTACTTCCACTGTTTCCACCTCCCAAGAGATGGCCCCTCCTATCTTATGCCATCACAAGCCACCTGACAGAGCAGACGAAAGCTTAGACGATTTCTTCGTCAGTAACACCCAAATAGGTCGAGAGCTATCTCCTCCACCCATCGAACGCGCCTCTACAATCCTTCCTCCTTCCAGCCCAAATCAACCACGCCATCCCACTCCCTCCATACATCTTCGTCTACCTCCCCCAAACGACGAACCCTCCTACCTCCTCGATCTCCTCTGCACCCAAGACCTCGATTTCTCCAACGACCTAACACAAACCACCCCTCTCATTCCCAACGACGACACAACCACCCTCCTCGCTCAAATCTCCACTGAAGATCTCGACTTCTCCACCATCCTCACTCAAGCAACACCCCGAAACAACGCAGAAAGCCTCACATCCTCCTTCGACCTCGAAAAAGTACAACCAATTCCAAACCTCGATATCGATGTCTTCGAATCCGACGGCGACACGACAGAAGAAGATCCGGACGACCTCTCCACCCCCTTCACGCCTACGATACCAGCACCAGCACCAGCTACAGAGAGTTTCGAATTTGATCCAGACGTGACTGAATCCGATCTCGAAGATCTAGTATTAGAATTCGAGTTGGAATCAACAGCGCATTCATCCCACCATACTACCACCTCCGCCAGGCAGGAGAGCGTGGAAGAAGCGCAAATAGCGGCCGAGTGTGAGGCTTTTGATTTCTCGACACAGGAACTGCGGGAGTTGGGGGTATGATGTTGGATTTGAATTGGATTGGATTGTAAGGAGTCATTGGGGAAATACATGGGTTGGACGTTGGATGTTGGATAGTGGTGTCAGGGTTCCTTCAAGTGCTGAAGGGACTGGAAGGGCGTGGGGTTTAGTGTACGCATGTATGGTTAACAGGTTGGGAAATGAGTGTGTTTGTAGATATGAGTGTAGTGCTATGAAGCCATCAAGCAAGTCTAATGCCGCTATCCCAAACTCCACGTATGCATGCATGCGTGAGCATCCCGTCTGCCACACGCCAAAACCCAATGCCCATAACTGATGCGACTATCAAGGCAATGTTGAACCACAATCCAGTCCCTCAAACCCCAACACCACACCTCGCAGCCACCATCATCGCCAGACTCACAGCGTAGGCGCCCTCTTCAAGCCAACACAATACCTCACAAACAGCTGATCCAAAAAATGCGCATGCCGAATCCCCGGCGGCCTACAAGCCGCAAACAGATCAATAGCCCGCTGTACGCCATAATGTTCCCTCTCAATAAGGTAGCAGCAGATGAAGAATCCAGTCCGATTGAACCCGTAATGGCAGTGTACACCAATCAGCGCGTCTCCATGTTCACCATTGGATGTGGTAGGCGAGGTACGCAGCCGATCGACCATTTTGACGAATTCCTGCACCTCTTCCGGCGTGGGTGGAATCTTGGAGACGGTGGGGAATTTGTGGTATTCGATACCGCCCTCGTCCAGCCCTTTCGGGTCATAGACAGGACTTTCGTGGCTTATATCGATGACTGCTTTGATCCTGCCTTTCCAATTCTCGACAAACTTATCTGGCGAATGGGTATCGTCAATCTCTCGTAGTGTCTTCATTGCGCGGAAGATGCCAGCGATGGGCTCGGATACGGGGCGGACCGCTTGCCATTTCGCAAGGTTCTTGACGTCCCATTTTCCTTCTGTGGAGAGATGCTGGAGCTGCCAGCCGAGCGAGAGCCGGCTGTCGACGTGTTCGCAGAGGAAGGTTTGGATAAGGCCGGCTAGAGTGCGGTAGGTAGCGGGGTCGTAGAGGAGGGCGTGAGAGGCTGGAGATGGGAGGATAGAGGTTTTGAGGACTCGGCGCTTTTTGGAGTAGCTGAGAGTCGTAGAAAGAGGCTGTTCGACTTCTCCGATTAGTGTTGTCTCCGTCTTCGATGCTGTACTCGTTCTCTTCTCATACGTTGAGTGATCCGTAGTGCCATTCATGTGGATGCCGATCGACATCGTTGGTGGACTCCGCTCTGGCGGCTGGCCCGTAAGCGGCCGGTCTATCTTGCCCAGTGCTCGGCCTATCTTGACAATTTGATCTGTTTTAGTGATGGTGTCACCTTCACCGCCAACAAGAAACAGGGGTATCTTCAAGCTCCCCCAAGAATCAAGCCCGGGTATTCCTCGTTTCTGAGAATCTGTCCCTTCACGACTTGGTAAAGCTCCCCAAGCCATCCTACGCCATACGGCGGTCCTGCTTTGACTATTGAATCTTTCTTGAAGCTTCTTCACTTCAATGTCTGCTTCCTTTCCAACGAATCGGGCAACACTGGCACTGTGTGGTCCACCTCGCCTGTCCCAGGTTCGCCAGATATCGAAGATAGGGCTTGGAATGAGCAGCAATTTCTCGAACGTTGCAAGTTGCTTGTCGGATGGCGGCGTAACCTGAGGACATATACCAATGACTGCTAGAACCTCGATGGTCTGAAGAGCTTTGGTGACTAGGACTGAAAAAGAGCAACCCATGCTATGTCCAACCAAAACGACCCCTTGGTCTAGATTCCGAGAGCACTGCTGATTGATCGCAACACTGACTAACTCTGCGAGGGCATTTGGAGTGTAAGCATCCCATGATGTTGGTGAGAATTCCGAACGCCCACATCCGGGCAGATCAATCCCAAAGCAAGGGGCAACATTGACAAGGCTCGTCAGCAGGGGATTGAATTGTGCCAATGAGCCTCCAAGGCCATGGATGAAGACAAGTAGCGGAAGAGGTGTAGGCTTAGAGGGAAGCTTGTCCGCTTGAGGATGGGGCCTGTAAAATGTACGAATGGATCCATAGTTCGCGTATGATGTACTGTATGACTTGAAGCTGGAATATTTCTTCAATAGACCTGGATCCGTAGCGTCTGCATTTCTTGCTGTCAAGGAAGACGCATGGTCAGCGCCGAATCCCATATTCGCTATAGGCTGCAGAATTTACCTGAGGCAAAGTTTGTACTCAAGCCTGACCCACTCTCACTGCTAGCAGTCTTGTAGCCTGTAGACCCTGCATCTCTTATCTCGCTCTTCTCTGCTAGTGTGCCTGATCGTCGTTTCCATATTCTAGCTCCTAGAACAAAGCCGCACAATGCCATGAGCTGTAGTATGTCCCACCAGGTCAAACGACCATGGACTACCCTTTCATACTTTTGGCGGATGACGGCACATGGCAAAGCTGCTGCAGAATGACATAGCGGGCGTAGCTCTTGGTATATAGCTGATCGGGCACTTTCAAAAGCTGCTGCTATGGCATTTTTCGATGTAGCTGTTAAGACAGCAACTGTGACCACAATGGAGGATATGAAGGCATAGTGGAAGTTTCGAGGAGGAATGGGCATGATGAATGAGAGAAATCACATCAAGCATTCAGTGTATTTCCTGCCAGGTCGTCAACCTGCTTCTGATATTCGATGTTCATTGGCAACTTTGGGCCAATGACAAGCGGGTTTGGTGGCCATCTGCATCAACCGTTGGCTGCCCGTAAAGCTCGACCGCATAGCCGCATCAAAGCGCGATGATGTTATTATTGGAGCTTGATTATATGAAGATAAGACGTCTTGTCAAGGCTATATTCGTCATATTGTTTCCGCGAGATGCATCAGGAAGTTCATGCTGGGTGTTGGTTGGTAATGCAATCGCTATTGATGGGACCAATGGGTGGGGAAGAATTGGAGCGACCTCAGCGAGCCCAGCAGCCTGGCTCCTGGCTCCTGGCTCCTGGCTCGCCTAATAAGGTGAGCTCGTGGGTGACTGGACAACCCACGGAGCGGCCCCTAAGCACGCCACGCTTACCTTCCGATGGCTTGTGCTTTGCCATCCTGACCTGTCGACATCTACTTTGGGGGCGCCGATGTGCCTATCGCTAGATATCTAAATTTTTGTGCTTTGTGGGAACACGTAGTAGCAGTACTATGAACTGCCTGATCGACTCGATCTAATCTCTTGAGCCTGACTCCCTGGTCAAACAGCCAGAAAAGAACAACGCCGCTTCCTTTCGGTATGATTCCTACTCGTCCATTAAGAGGAAGCTACCGGGAGTCAATTGTGGAGTAGAGCAACGGTAGGCGGGGAAGGCACCTAGCCATTGTCCTTCTAGGGACCTTCTAGGCTTTTCAGTTCCAATTCCCACTTGTCGGAATTCTCAGTTCGGTCACAGGACGCAGTGAAAATAGTATGGATACAGGATGCCCTACGCAAGAGGACAAGGACATGCATCCGCCACCGTGTTGCTTCATGACTACCTTACTTCTACCTTGAAACTACTCCTTGTAAGGGATCCCTTTCCGATCTCGGGCTTCACCGCCCAAATCGAATTAAGACTCGCCACGAGACATTTGTGACTTTCCAGCAACAGCCGCTTCAATCATGCTTGTCGGACTGTTTTATATCTTAAGGTTGATCTGTGGTGGAGAAATGCAGGAACCATAAGGTATATTATTAACCGCTTTCTCCGGGTATTAGAACTAGGGGTGGCCTTCTTAGGTTGTTTTCTCCCTGCCAAGCTCATACTCTCTATGCTTCGAAGGTGCAGTGCTATCTTTCACATAATCTCCCTCCTTGACAATGGATCCTTCGAATCAGCAGAAGCAGGATGAGCAAGAAGAACCCAGGTTTCTGGACTTCCCTCATTTGCCAGAAAATGCAATTCAAAACGGCAAGCCAAGGCTGAATCGATTCTCTTCTACCTTGACAAAGGACCACGATTTTCCTGGCGCACAGGTAAGACACGATCCTGGCCCTGAACATAGATAAGAGATGCATCTGCTCATCTCATGATACGTCGATTAAGGCAATGTTGTACGCCGCTGGCGTGCCGAACCGAGATGCTATGAAGAATTACCCCCACGTAGGCGTAGCGTCAGTCTGGTGGGAAGGAAATCCGTGCAAGTGAGATAAGACCCTTGCTCGTTGTCTACTTTGCAATCTGACAATGTTTTCTTCGACAGTATGCATTGTGAGTATCATACTTGAACGCGCAGATGGGAAATGAAAATGCAAAAACAAAAGAAAAAGAAAAAATCCCTAACACTCATGATTCATACCAGTACTGGATCTGGGAAAGACTGTGAAAGATGCTGTTCAGAAGCAGAATATGCTGGCATGGCAATACAACACTATCGGGGTCTCGGACGCGATCACCATGGGCGGCGAAGGTCGGTCGCAGGATGATCTTTGCCACTTTACAATCTAACGTTAGCAGGAATGCGATTCTCCTTACAAAGCAGAGAGATTATTGCCGACAGTATCGAGACTGTGACATGTGCACAACACCATGATGCTTGCATTACCCTTCCAGGATGCGACAAGAACATGCCTGGCTGCATTATTGCAATGGCACGACACAACAGACCATCCCTCATGATCTACGGTGGCAGTATTGCAGTGGGCTACAGTAACATCCTTCGAAAACCAATCAACATCTCATCCTGCTACGAAGCACATGGCGCCTATATATACAATTCGTTGAAACAGCCTGAAGACGGCGGAGACACGACGAAGAACAAGGATGAAATCTTGGACGACATCGAGCAGCACGCTTGTCCGGGCGCTGGCGCTTGTGGAGGCATGTACACAGCAAATACGATGGCGACAGCGATCGAATCAATGGGTCTCACTCTGCCTGGATCTTCCTCAAACCCAGCAACTTCTCCAGCAAAAATGCGAGAATGTATCAAAGCTGCAGACGCCATAAGGACCTGTCTGGAGAAGAACATCAAACCCCGTGATCTCCTCACCAAACACTCATTCGAGAACGCACTCGTTATCACAATGGCGTTGGGCGGGAGTACTAATAGTGTTGTTCATTTCCTTGCCATGGCTGCCTCTGCTGGCGTTGATCTCACACTGGATGACTTCCAGCGAGTGAGCGATAAGATACCGTACATCGCTGACCTCGCACCCAGCGGCAAGTGGTTCATGGCAGATCTCTACGACGTAGGCGGCGTACCATCTGTTCAAAAGCTCCTCATCGCAGCTGGCTTCCTCGACGGCGACATTCTTACAGTCACCGGCAAAACCCTCGCCGAGAATGTGGCTTCATTTCCATCTCTTACGCAAGACCAAGTCATCATTCGACCTCTCTCAAATCCCATCAAATCCACCGGCCACCTGCAGATCCTCCGGGGCAATCTTGCCCCTGGTGGAGCAGTCGCAAAGATTACAGGAAAGGAAGGAACAAAGTTCACTGGTATAGCACGTGTCTTTGACAAAGAATTCGAACTCGATCTCGCTATGGGCAAGGGCGAGATCCCTCACAGCCCAAACATGGTTCTCATAGTACGCTACGAAGGACCGAAAGGCGGACCCGGCATGCCTGAACAACTCAAAGCAAGTGCAGCAATAATGGGCGCCAAGTTGACCAACATCGCTTTAGTAACAGATGGGAGGTACTCAGGTGCTAGTCACGGGTTCATTGTCGGTCACGTGGTCCCAGAAGCAGCAGTTGGAGGGCCAATCGCAGTGGTACAAAACGGCGACATGGTCACGATCAGCGCAGAGACAAATGAAATCAGCATGGATGTTAGTGATGAAGAGATCAAGAAAAGGATGAAGTCTTGGAAGAGGCCAAAGAGAATGGTGACGAGGGGCGTGCTGGCGAAATACGAAGCGCTGGTTGGAGACGCAAGCCACGGAGCAGTGACGGACTGTTTCTGAGCCAAACTTTGCTCGGTCCTATCGTCCAAACTTGGAGCTTTGGGGCATGGCGCTGTACATAATCCAGCATTGAGCGTAGACTTGCATAGCAGAGGAATGAATTTGAGTACAATAATCTTTTGCATCCATGCACATAGCCTAGAGATCCCTATTTCTATCTTCAACTGATCTTTGAGAATGCTCAACGTTTACGCTTCGACTTACTACTTCGCTCTAAAGAATCCACACCTCAAAGGGCTCGAGATACAATCTACTTTAGGGGACCTTGTAGTTTTCTGGTTTACAAGATCAACGATGTATCATAAGGCTGCGCTAAAGCTGATTCGGCTAGAGCAGCCCACAACCGCTGCCGAATTTCGCCATTGATGGATCGCAGTCTACGAACAATTTCGAGGGACAACATAACTTCTTGAGAAGCCGCTGTGACTCTGACAATACCGCAATCATGACGGGGGGCGTCAGCGTTCGCGATGTTGACGTAAGTCTTTCTCGAGCCTCCTTGAAGCAAAGTGTGAAGGTTGGGGGGAAGTCGACCAAGAGGGGCTTTACAGAGAGGGCTTTTATACGGCGGCAAGGACAGCAAGAAGGGAAAATAGGTTCGAGAGAGCGCTGGCTAACTTCTGCCTGACCGAAACAGGCACAGAAATTCATCATTGCATACTCGGCTTTCCTGAAGCGACAAGGCAAACTTCCCATTCCAGGTACTACATCCTCCTCTATTCACACCCACCTTCCTTAAAACGAGAGATTGGGGGAGAAAGGATGAGAGCTAACAATGGCGTTATACAACAGGCTGGGTCGACACAGTCAAGACCTCCCCCTCAAAAGAACTCCCACCCCAATCAATCGACTGGTACCTCTTCCCCTCCTTCCAAATAACAGCGCCCATTCCCCTACCACCATTCTCCTCAGCCAAAGTCACGAGAACGAATGACTAACATACCCACCTCCATAGGTTCTACACCCGCGCCGCCTCGGTAGCACGACATGTCTATCTCCGCAAAACCGTTGGCGTTGGCCGCCTACGCAAAGTCCACGGCTCAACCAAGAACCGCGGTTCCCGACCCTCCCACCATGTTGATGCGTCAGGAAGTGTGGACAGGAAAGTGATGCAGGCGCTAGAAAACATTGGTGTGCTGGAGAAAGATGAGGAGAGGGGTGGGCGGAGGATTACGCAGTCAGGGCAGCGGGATTTGGATCGTGAGTGTTATCATTGTCTTGTTGGGAATGGGAGAAGAGTTGAGCAGTAGACATATGAGTGCTAATGTTCATTTCATGATATAGGTATTGCGCAGACTACGCTTGAGGAATCGGATGAGGAGGATGATGAGTGAGGAGCTTGATGGATGCACAATAGCATCATGGGGCTTGCATGTAGCAGTAGCATGATGCTGCTTCACCTACACCTACGAGCAGCTTCATAGGATGCTCACCAACGATAAACAAAACTCGTTTCATGCAGCCTCTTTTGGCTCTCTCTCACTTAGTCAAATGTGGATGTCGCACTTTGTCATCAGCGCTGATGACAACAAACTACATTCAAAACCTCCAGACAATCTTTCGTCAAGCTATTGGAGGCTGAAAATCTTCTGTCTGTTCTTTCATGACAAGGTGACTGCTGACATTCTTGCATGGCCTGGCATAGACACGCATTCGCTCCAGCTTCCGGCGATGTTTCAACCTGCGATCCCGGCAACTGTCATATCAGCAGCGGTGCCGTCGTCGATCTCAGCAAGAAGTCGAGCTTTGCAGCCAGGTTTCCTCCCAAGCAGATCCCTTTTCCTGTCACACTAGATGGCGTGGAAGCTTATTGTATCTATGAGCTGAGAGGTCATTGTTGGGTTTGGAGCAACACCCAGAATGCCTGAAAGCCCCAAAAGGGAAGTCCATTGGGAAGTAGAGCAGAACGAAAGGAAGGCTTGGTATGATGAAATACGGCAGCCTTGGATGCGACCCACGCTCAACTTAAGTGAGTTTTGGCTCCAGTCTGACAGATCGTAACCCCCCTCAAGCATTAAGATACAAATTCCGCTGTGAACGCGTGCTATGATTATTGGGCTTGTAGCTCTTCATGAAATCTACTCTTTCGACTTTAAGGCAAGCAGGTTTTCATAGAAATCGCAACTACATGTCGTCCACAACCCACAATAGGCTTTAAGCCACATGGGCGCTAAAGTCTTGTGCGTGTGCACCTTAACACTTTTCTCTTTGTGTCACAACAGTCACAATTCACGCTTTTGTTCACATCATCCCCAGTGAATCTATTGGTTATTTAGCCGGTCATTTCACAATACTTACACGCTCACAAGTCTTGCACCAAGACAAGTCAGCGCATATTATGGAAGCCCACCCTCTGGATGAAGAAATGCCTCAGATACCATTTCGGTTCCTGGATCTACCGGCAGATATCCGAAACATGATCTACTACCACGCGCTTCCAACCCAAAATATTCGTCTCTCGAGTGGTACAGAATACAAACCCATAATCACGAATAAACCCACAGCAACCAAAAAACCCCCTCCCACGGATCCCGCAAGGCAAAAACAAATCCCCTTCCTCAACCTCCTTCTCACATCCCACCAAATCTTCCACGAAGCCTCCTACATCCTCTGCCACCACCGCACCTTCACCATCACCATCGACTGGACAAAAATCTCCTTCCCAACCATCGGCACCATCCCCCTA
>JASZXT010000562.1:0-17634 GCA_035521555.1 Lecanoromycetidae sp. Uapishka_2 | reverse complement strand
GGGTAAGGTGCGGGATTGTTTTTATGTATAGAGTGAGAGATAATATTAGTAGGGAGTGGAGAGTATGTGAGGTATTTGAGGCGGGAGATTTGATGAGAGATGGGTTGGTAGGGGATTAGGCTGCTCAGTGCCGGAGTTTAGGGGGTTTTGGTTTGGTGTTTGGGTTTGGAATGACTTGATGAGGAGGATCAGATGCCTGGGTATAGCTTGAGGTAGGTGCTCGAGATCGAGTCGACTAGCGAACAAGCAGTCCGGTGTCGTCAACATTGTAGGTGCATCGTCTTGTTTGTGTGCTTTTCGAGTGCGGATACCTGCAGCTTCATTCTCGTATAGAACGAGAAAGAAGCGCCAGGTATATCGATTGTGATTCCAACATGCTACTTCCTGCCCTATTCGAGCTCGCTCGACGTCTTCGAGATACTTCTCTCGCACTGAAAGTTTTCATTTTCATCTCGTCTTTCAATTTCAAAGAGGTTTCATAATCACGTCTCGTTGTCTTGCGGTATTGTTGACTGCAGCTTCAGCAGCTGTTTGTTTAATTCTTGTTTTTGCATTGACGAGAGACCACTACGACTGTACACGCAGCCAAGACAGTCTACGAAAATTACTCACATATCGAGCTAACTTACCTTCTACCATGAAATGTTCTACGGTTGCCACAATTCATCATGGCCAAGGCAACGATTTTCGACGGCTTTGCTCTTTTTGCAAATGCCATTATCTCCTAGAGACCGAAATCTTAAAAGACCGTTTGGGACCGGATCTAGTTCGCGTAATTTGCATGTTGAAGGCTCTGCCGATTCGGAAAAAGGCAGACCTGTCAGGTGTAGGTGTGGCTCAACTTTAGCCTTCGGGTAGGCCTGCCCTTCATTTCCACCATGTCGCGCCGCGGCACCAGAAACAGGTTTTTTCCGACGTCACATGTTTGTTTTAACATTACGGATTACCTTCCCGGGAGACGCTCGTCATGCATTCAATAATCAAAGAAGTCTCTGTCACTTTCAAACATGCCCATGGTCAAATAATAATGACCGAATAATGCGAAATGGACTCTCACTTTCAGAGGCCTGGGCTTTGTACTTTTCTGTGGATGAAATGTGGCATCAGCAGCGGTATTTCAGTCCTAAGGCAACCGAAGCACCAATCACGTTGCATCACTCCGTCTGGTGTTTTTCCCCCTGTGGTGCTACTAACCGTTAACAGGCTGCAGAGGAGGCTAGGGTCTGTAGTCTGCACGAGCGGCAGTAGCTTCTCCGGTCAAGGCCCAGCGCTAATCCCTCTTTGCGCTCCAGATCATCATGCGACCCTAGCATCGTCGATTCCAAAGTCACTTGTCACGGCTCCAGCCACTCTGCCATATTCCCATTGGCCAGTTTAACTGCTAATTACTACGGTGCCAGTTGAAACCGACAGGGAACCCCAGGATCTCTGACGCAATGCCCAATTTGGCCTCTCGCGTCGCCCAGCACCAGCCCCCGCCCTTTTTCTTGCTTTGAAGCCACACTTTGAGGCGCTCGGTCACCAACCTGACCAACCTGTGGTGAGAAACGCTGTTGCTGCGTGTTACCCTTTACCATGACGTAGAAAGTAAGGGTCAATAACTCCTGGGTAAATGATCCCTATTAAATCAAGTAAATCCCAGCCACCTTTTTCGTAAAACCCAATAATTCTCTTCCCCCCTAACAACATATCTCCCCCCTTACCTCCATCAACAAAACCGTTTATGACAAGCGAGAGACCACGTTCTTCCGCCTCTTACGCATACTATTCCTTTCCCCCTACTCCTGACCGAGCCTCCCCAACAGAGAGCTCAAAATCAAAATCAAAATCAAGCACTCCCTCTCCTAAAACCGCGCGCACCTCTAAAAGCATGGCTCCTTCTCCTGCGGCTGGCAAGACGCCCGCAAAAGCTCCATCAACACCCACAAAAGCTGGTAAGAATCCTGCGTCCAATAAAACACCCAAGCTTGGTCAGTCACAAATTGATACCAATCTTTTCAAAGGTGCCGCAAACTCAGCAACTAACACTCCTAAAGGCGCTGCTGGTGGTGCCGCGGATAAAGCCAAGGACACTGCCGACACAGATTCTCCCAAACTCCCCCCAAGACCTAAGAATGGTGGTACTCCACAATCAGGACGACCCAAGCCTCCAAAGTTGGGTAAAAAGAATGTCGACGATACCAAAAAGCAGGCCGAAGACACCGCTGAAGATGGCCAGGAAAAGGCTGACTTGAAAGACAACGAGACAGCGGACGAAGCCGATAATGAAAAGGAAGACACCCCCATCGGCAAAGTCAGCCAAACCGGCAACGAGACTGGTGAAGAGGCTAGCTCAGCGGTGTCCACCGCCGGAGACGAGGGTGAAGAAGCTGTTGGTGGTGCCAAAGAGACCGCTGAAGGAGCCGGTGAAGAGACTGAAGAACCCGACACAGAAACGGCCGACGATACCGCTGATGAAGCTGGTGGTGCCGCTGACAAGGCTAAGGGCGCAGCCGGTGGTCTTGCAGACAAAGCTCAGGGTGGTGATGTTGGCGGCGCTGCTGACGAAGCTGGCGAGGCTGCTGAAGGAGCCAAGGACACAGCCGCAGAAACTGCCGAGGGCGCTCAAGACAAAGCTGAAGACACGGCGGAGGGTGCGAAGGATACGGCTGAAGATACGGCGGAAGGCGCAAAAGACACAGCTGAGGATGCTGCCCCCGATGGCGTTGAAGACGCCGCGGATGAGGCAGGCGAGGCCGTCGACGGTGCCAAAGATACAGCTGAGGACGCCGCCGAAGACCTTCCAGTAGATCTTTCAGTGCTTAAAGGCCTCAAGATTGGTGAGGGCGGAGAGATCCTTGATGCACAAGGCGAGCCCCTGGGCCAACTCGAAGAGGGTGATCCCGAAGATCTCGTTGGTCAAGAGATTGGCGATGATGGCGAGATTCTCGACGAAGACGGAGACGTCATCGGTCGCGCCACTGTTCTCCCAGATAAAGCTAAAGCCCTTGCCGACAAAGCCAAGGATGGTCTTCCCGATATTGGCGTTCTTGACGGCCTTGAGGTTGGGGAGAACGGAGACATTTTGGGCCCCGACGGAACACCACTCGGAAAAATTACTGAAGGTGACCCTGCCGACCTAGTAGGACTTACGCTTAACGACAAGGGTGAGATCATCGACGAGGACGGAGATGTGATTGGTCGCGCAGAGGTCGTACCTGGAGAGGCTGCCGACAAATTGAAAGAAGGAGCTGAAGAAGGTGTCGAAGGTGCAGAAGGCGCTGCCGAAGATGCTGAAGGCGCTGCCGAGGGTGCCGCTGAAGAAACCAAGGATGCCGCTGCAGGAATCACCGCAGACCTTACGATCCTTGCTGGCAGGAAGGTGAATAAGAAGGGCAAGATCCTTGATGAAGAGGGTGAGATCATTGGTCAGCTCACCGAAGATTCAGACCCCAAGACATGTGCCGGCAAGATCCCCAATGATCGGGGTCTAATTCTTAATGATGATGGCGACATCATTGGTAAAGTCGAGGTTGTTCCTGGAGAAGCCGCCGACGAAGCCATGAAAGCCCTTCACCCAGAACTTGTGGAGGAAGCCGCTGAAGCAGCTAAACTCCCAGGCCTTGACATCTTGGAAGGCCTTAAGGTCAACAAAAAGGGTGAAGTCCTTAACGAAGACGGAGAGCCCATTGCTCGTGTTTCCGAAGGAGAAATCACAGATCTCGCTGGAAAGAAAATCAATGCCAATGGCGAGGTTCTTGACAAGGAAGGCAATGTGATTGGCAAGGTCGAGCTGATCCCAGAAGCATTCGATGTCGAGGAGCCTGAAGCAGAAGAGGAAGGCGAGGGAGAAGAGGCAGAGAAGCCTAAGCTCCCAGGCCTTGATATTCTGGAAGGCCTTAAAGTTAACAAGAAGGGAGAAGTTGTTAACGAAGACGGTGATGCGATCGCCAAACTCGTCGAGGGCGAACTCGATGCTTGCAAGGGCAAGAAGATCAATGATCAAGGCGAGGTTCTTGACTCGGAAGGCAATGTCATTGGTAAGGTGGAATTGATTCCAGAGGCATTCCCCGAGGCTGTGCAGCCGGGCCCAGACTTCTCGATCTTGGAAGGCTACAAAGTCAACAAGAACGGTGATGTTGTCAACGAAGATGGCGAGACACTTGCCAAGCTTGTTGAGGGTGAGCTTGATGCCTGTAAGGGAAAGAAGATTAATCCTCAAGGAGAAGTACTTGATGCGGAAGGCAACGTCATCGGCAAAGTTGAGCTGGTGCCTGCCGAAGGTGAAGCCGCCGAAGAAGATGCTGGTCCTGAGCTGCCTCCTCTCTCGATCTTAGAGGGACTGAAGTGCAACAAGTCAGGAAAGATCGTTGATGCAGAAGGAAATCCACTTGGTGAGCTTGTCGAAGGTGACGCAAAGAAGCTTGCCAAGATGGGCGCCGAATGTGATGCTGAAGGTCAATTCTGGGACGGCAAAGGACATGTTATTGGTAAGGCGGTTACCCTACCTCAGGGAGACGACGAAGAAGATGCTCCATTCGCAGGTCTTGAAGGTCTCATCGTCGTTGCTGATGGATGGGTCGAAGACGAGAACCAAAACAAGGTCGGCATTCTGACGGAGGGTGACCCCAAGAAGCTAGTTGGCAGAGCCGTGGACGAAGACGGCGATGTGCTCGACAAACGCGGCAATGTCATCGGTCACGCTGATCGTTACGAAGAAGAAGAAGCGGAGGAAGCCAAGATCGACTACTCCATTCTAGAAGGTCTAGCTGTGAACAAGCAAGGCAACGTCATTGGTCCTGAGGGCGTACCAATCGGCAGACTCGTCGAAGGAAATGCGAAGGAGCTTGCCGGCCGGAAATGCGACGCAGAAGGCAAGATCTGGAATGACTCGGGCAAGGTCATTGGCCAGTGCGAACCCATCCCTGAAGACCAGCGCGAGGCCAAGCCAGAAGGCCCCTTCGCTGGTCTCGAGGGCGTTGTCGTTGTCAAAGACGGCATGGTCGAGGACGAGGATGGAAACACCGTTGGTGTTGTCACCGAGGGCGACCCTAAGAGACTCGTTGGTCGTGCTGTTGACGAGGATGGAGACATTATCGACAAATATGGTAACGTTAAAGGTCACGCTGAGCCATACGAGGAGCCCGAAGAAGAGGTCGCCGATCTGTCTATGCTTGAAGGCAAGGTCGTGAACAAAGCTGGCAATGTGGTGGACGAACACGGCACAATCTTTGGTCGTATCGCTGAGGGTAATCCAGAAGAGCTAGCAGGGAAGAAGGTCGACGGCCAAGGTCAAATCTGGAACGACAACGGAAAGGTCATTGGCCAGGCTGAGCTCTTACCAGGTGGAGGGACTCAGAAGCCTGAAGGCGCATTCGCCGGCTGGGAGAACCTCGTCGTTGCTAAAGATGGTATGATCACAGATGCCGCCGGCCAAATTGTTGGTAAGCTTGACGAGGAATCAATGCCGAACGCTGAGAAGCTTCTCGGCCGCAAGGTGGACGAAGATGGTGAAATCCTTGACAAAGCTGGTAACAGCATTGGTAGGGCCATCCGGTGGTCACCAGAAGAAAAGGAGAGGAACATTAACCCTATGTCTGGTCACAAGGTTAATAAGGATGGTGAAGTTCGTGACGAGAATGGTGAATTGTTAGGAATGGTTACCGACGGTCATTTGCCAACACTTGTCGGCCTTGAAGTTGATGACAATGGATATGTCGTTGACAATGATGGCAACAAGGTTGGCGAATGTACTCTGATGCAGAACCTGCAAGAGGATGAGGGTCCCACAGAAGAGGAGATCAAAAAGGCACACGACGCCGACATTGCCAAAAAGATCAACAATGTTGTTGTGCAAACGATCGAGAAAATGGAGCCTGTCTGCAAGAATATCACTGAAGTATGTCTGATACTGTTTTTCCTTCCTGGCCAGATGCTGACCTCACTTGCAGCGTCTTGATAAAGCAGAGCGAACACCGAAAGAGGAACTTGACGAGGAGGAAGTCGTCAAGGACGTCAAGCCTATGATCGAGGAAGGTAACCGCATTCTGCAAGAATGCAACGGAGCCATCAGAGGGCTTGACCCAGATGGATCGATCGCTGCCAACGCAAAGGCACGAGCCCAATCTGGCGAAGCCACCCCGGAAGAGAACGCTTTGGCGAACTCGTTGAAGGAGTTGACATCGAACATCGTCAAGACGATAGAGAATGCAAAGAAGAAGCTGGCAGACATGCCTCACGCTAAGAAGGAGCTCAGCCCTCTATGGGCTCTGCTCACAGAGCCTCTGTTCCAGATTATCGCCGCCGTCGGTCTCCTGCTCAGCGGTGTGTTGGGCCTGGTCGGTAAGCTTCTCAATGGTCTTGGTCTTGGTGGAATCGTCAACGGCCTGCTGGGTGGTCTTGGTATCGACAAGCTACTCGGAGGCTTAGGTCTGGGGTCAATTGGCAAGTCATTAGGTCTCGGTGGTGGCAAGAAGAAGTAGTGGAACGAGCTTTGTCATGCAGATTTGTGATTCTTTGGCCAAAATTGCGATACATATTCCCAGCATGTATGTTGCAGCGGTGATCAAAAAGGGTATCTGGTTTGGATTTAGCATGCATTTGATTCTTAGGTACAAATACTGTATGTAATATAATCTCATTTGGTTCGATACTTCCTTGTCCCCAGGAACTGTTGTGTTTGAATTCTGCCTTCCAGTGTAGCCATTGATGGCGTCTCGTCAGGTGATGAATGAAAGGTATGCTCACATCTCCACAAGTAATATTGGTGACGTGCAAATGTGCACTAGGAAACACGTACTGCACGGTGCACGTGGAAGGAAGGAGGAAGTCGCGTTTGTTTGCTTCATACTTGTTGATAGATGTTGGCTATAAAGATTTCAAATATAAAGAACACAAGTGTTGCCAAGCCCTTGCAACTGATTAGCACGAAATGACCACAAGCTTGTATCATCAGATTCTATTCTATTATTGACATGTGTCAAATGTTGAACAGCGTTAGCCTAGGTACATCGCTACTGCCAAATGTCATTTGTTGAGGGCTCTCGTAAATGTTATCACCCTGTGAACGCCCGCTAAATCATATGCATTTGATGAGAACCTCATGCTTTTAATAACGCCAAATGAGAATATATCATTCAGCTAGCATTGGCATTGTGACATGCCACACCCATTACTAATCGCCTTTCTGGGAAACACGACCATTTGTTTCGCGCTTCTCTGCTGTGGAGCCATTCAGAGCACTCTTTTCAGACAATGTAGATTGGCCAGAAGCAGTCTTCTCAGTAATCGTAAGGCAGTTGATGCCCAAGTAAGCACATATGCTATTGATAACCAACAGCGCCCAACGGAAGTAAACAACGGTAGCAAAGACAAAGTACGCCCGTAGATACCATAGCTCAACTATTGCACTGACCGCTGGTAGACCGACACGCGGTAGATTGCCTAGCACGGCACCACCCAGCAGGGGCACTAACATGACAGTCCAATATGGAAATGGCTGCCGTGTCAGATGTGCCAGGATGATTTTCGTTGTCAAACGTCCAAAAACGAAGGACATCGTCAGGCAGAAGAGCACTAGCCGGTTCTCGCGCATCAGCGTTGAGTACGGAGAGTACAGCCAAGCTCCTATGGCTCCTGTGTAAACAGCCATCGGTGTCCATTCCAAGAAGACTGGGGCAACTGGCAGACCTTGCGCACGCCTAGCTTTGACAACATTGGACACGCAAGCAGGAAGGTGAGCTACAAAGAAAGACACAAGAAGCATAGGTATCCAAACGTCGATCACCGACGTATCGCCGAGGGTCTCTGGGTAGCCCACGAGCTCGGCTATTGGATGTTGCCATATTCCTGGGCCATAATAACCTGCCAAGATCATAAATGTGCATGCGAGAATCAATCCCTCTGCCGTTCCATCAGCGAAGCTCTGCTTGGAGGTAGTAGTTGTACCAACCTGTAGGTCCGTTGAAATAACCTAGATAAAGGGTGTGCGTATGATAGGTTTCCCATGTAGAGAAAAACATAGGCAGGCAAGGCACCAAAGCTGTGAAAACACCTTTTGGTGTAGATCCCAAGCCCATAGCAGCTGTTTCGCACAGACTCGCGAGAGTACAGTTCAATGAGTCAATGCCATGGCTGCTCAGTGCTTAGCTGATGATTGCCTTCTGACAGGAGACATGGACCTACTCAAAAAGTTCCCCTAGTCCGCTGGACTGTCCTGTTCTCCGTGCTTGCTTGCCATCAACATTATCCATGGTCGAGTACCTGAATATGAATGTCACATTAGCTCTTCGAGAATACAGCCTTCGATGACCCCATAGCTCACATCCAAAGCCCAAAAGCGAAGCTATAGTACACCCACGACGGCCCCTAGGGCTTATTTAGCATCCGAGGTATACAAGTCGCCAAAAGGAGCGCGAGATAGTAAGAAGCTAGCCTACCGGCCCAACCAGATCCGGTATAAAGATCTCTAAGCATATCACATTGCTCAGGATGAAGAAAAATCCGATCAGGGTCACCATATTTGGAGCAAGCCATAGCGGTAGGAGTTCGACGAAGCCGTTCCACTAGCGAACGGGAGCTGGTGAGCTGCCAATTCCTAAAGGACAGAGCGTACCGACATACGTAGTGTCTCAGGATGTAGTGGGAGATCAGAGACTTGTCTACGCTCGAGTACTTGTAGGACTTCAGGTGTACAAGAGCCTCCTCCGAGACACATTCATGTGCTGCTGTACCTAGGAAAGACTCAAAGTAAGCATTCGTTGGAGTTCGAAATGGGAGCTTTAGAGAAGGAAAAGGGAACAGCAATGTACTTTTTTTCATGCTCCCTGTTTCCTCCAATTGACTTGGCCCTTCGTCTCGGTATAGTGGGAGGAGTGACATGTAGAGTTGCGCTTGATAGCTTTACCACATGGTGTGTTCTGAACAATCAAAACACGCTGCAGTCAAGCGATGTATTAAAATTCCTGATTATCAAGTATTTGCGAGTTGGAGTGGAGCACTTGAGGGGCTAAGGTGACATTTAGCCGAAGTATTGCCGGCATCGTTTGCAAGGCTACCACTTCGATACTACAAACCATTCTCAGTCTTATAATGTTCGATCACTATTAGGAAGCTGTAGGTCTATATCAGATAGAGACTCAATGTACCAAGCTGGGCCAGTCTCGCACGTTCCTCCGTGTGAGAGTCGCACGACTCAGCAAACGATACGAAACAACGGGACAGTGCTGTATCGCTTGCCCGGAAAAGCTGCAGGGTTATCTTTTCCTGTGGAACGCTAGGCTTTAAGTGATCGGTGCACCTTTAGTGTTTCTAACTTCTATGTGGGCACAGCATTGAGCCTACTCCCTAGGAGAAGACCCGAAAGCGACAGCTGGGACCTCTATCGGATTTCGCCTAATGTGATTTTTAGAATTAAGAAAGGCCAAGATTGGTAGTTTTGGCCGCCTCTGTCATGTGGTACTACAGGTACTGCATCAGATCTTTAAGCTTTGTAATTGTCAGCAGCACCTATCTTGACAACACTATTGAGACATGATTTTACGTTCCAATGATTCGGTTCGAGGTGTCTAGCTTGGACTCCAAAGGCACTGATGAGATGCTATTACCGATCTTGATCTTCACAGCGTTGATTTCAATTTTCAGCGCTTGAAAAAAGAAATCATGGCTAGCTTTACTGAGGTTGTCCTCTGAGCCTTGGGCGGGCGCGCTCAATGCCCAGGCGATACTGATGTGAAAACTCGACGACATGTCCATGGTTTCCACCGTCTCTAACTGCAATGGAGAGCTCTGTGAAGTTTGACTTAGACTTTTTTGGAGCCTTGTTCTTTTGCCCAGTTTGTACCCTTGATTATACTGGCCGTCAGTATGTGATTGTGATTTGGTGTAGAGCGGTGGCTGTCCGAAGCCTTCCACAATGTGATTCGAAATACGAAGCAACTCATTCAAACCATGCTGAGGTGCTCTGTCCAATCGCATTACTAGGAACCAGCGGGTTTTCTCATCGTTGCTAACCCAATCAAACCTGGTCACGGAAACCCTGAATCTGCATTGGTCTTCAGTCTTACTAAATGCAAAAGTCCAAGTGGCACATTGGGCTTACGGCTGAACGTTTGCCTTATTCAAGGCCTTTGTCAATGTATCAGTAAATGCTTGGCGCTGATCTGTCAGAAGCACAATTGGTCTCGAGAGGCTGATGTGGAGCGGTAACTCTGCGCCAAGATCACTCTTCAACAGGCTATGGACTTTTGGCAAGCCCAAAGGCTTCATATGACCGAGGGTAGTCAAAAAATCGCTGAGGTGTGTTGAGACTTCTGTTGATGGATACCCTCGTTCTCATTAATAAAGTTTCTAAATTACGGACGGCAAATTGTTCCTTTGAGTCCACTTACACTCAATGTAGATATGAGTTGGCCAATTACCCTCGACATGTGGTATTATTCTCTGTCGTCCACTATGCAGAGTAGGCTCATCTTGATTGCTGACTCGTGATGTTGCGGCATACAGATCGTGGAAAGCATCAGGTAATGGCGGTAGAGTCAAGTCTGAGCGGCGCTTTTTTTTGACACCTTGTTGGCCTATTCCGTTCTTCTGGATCTTCTCTGGCGTGGACGACTCCGAGCTCTCACTATCGGAGTACTCAACGAGCGGCATGCTCAAAACAGATACCGTGTCTGCAAGTCGACAATGTACGGTTCAGGCTGTCGGCTCCGGGTTCTGCTGTGTTTACGTTAGGGCGTAGGCTAAGAGATCGACCGGCTCGCTAGCGCAGCCAGTGACGCGGATCCTCTGGACCCCTGCCGTGAAAACCGCGTGGCCAAGATTCATCAGCTTCTCGAGTCTCCAAATATAACCTCCAATTTTTCTATCTGCGTTCTCCTAAGTAGCTATATAGTACAAGCTCGCACATATATCTTTCAGCACTGTGACATAGCCAGTTCAGTCGATTTTCCTCGTCAATTGGGTTAACGAGAGCGCAATGGAAAGCTCAGATGATAAGCAATGGGTATGTGCTGATAAACTACCCCAAAGTCTCTGCTCCTAGCAATGGGATAGAACTAAATCTTGACCATTTGACCAGGCATCCAAGTACCTTCTTGATCCCCTCAATGCCCCACAGCCTGCGGACGAGACTGGTCCAGGAACACATTATGGCTCTACATTTGCTCCTAAGCCTGAAGATCGCTCTTCCAATTCGAATAAGCTCCAGAAGAACGCTCCATCCGTGTCCGTCCGGCCAAGTTACCCCCCGCACGACCAAAAACCCATACCAGCCGTATCCACTGGTGGATCAAGTAAGAACCCTTACCGCAATGGCACCAACAGTTCCAGCGGATACCCCACGCCACCTCAATCCGCCAGCCCCCGAAAGGACCGCTTCTCCCAACGGTCTGAAGCATTCCCAGACTTCGATGGCTCCTACTCCCCAACTCGCCAAAGCATAGACCAAGCCTCTACCCAAATTCCAACGTCCACTGGTGGCCAAGCTTCCACCACCACCGGCGGCCACCGGCGCCGCAAAAGCTCGCTGAACCAGCGTTATCCTGGCGATCAGACCCACCGTCCACTTGAGATGATCAGGAAAGATGTCAAAACTGCAAATCGCGCACCCCACTTGAGGAAGAAGCACCAAGTTGGCGCCGACAGCGTTGACCGCCTCGATACTCTAGCGTCGCCTTATCACCATGAGGGCCCGTACGATGCTACTCTTTTAGCTCGCAACCAATCCTACGTCAACAGTCCAGTCGAAGCTGTGAGCACGACTAACGAGGAAGCCTTAAAGGCTACACCTAGAGAGATGATCAAGGACAGCGTCGAAAAGCACCGTCCATTGGATGGCACCGCAATGGTACCGCCTGGCATGACCGATCGCGATGGAAATGTCTATAATTACCAAGAAGGCACCGACATGATGATCGAGGGCAACCCAGAAGGTGGAGCCTATAAGCGGTGGCCAGGCGTGGTACGTCTCTAATTGCCCAACTTTATAATCCTTCAAAAGAGCCACTACTAATCATTGACTTAGAAATATCTCCCTGAAGACCTGAAAGGGAAGGGGGAACCCTCATACTCGCTAGAAAAGGCTCTCAAAGAACACAAGTCCCATGGTCGAAATGCCTCAGAAGGTGTAAACGGAATTGAGATGACGACACCAGCGCAGCAGAGACGGCCAATGAGTACCGAAAGCGGGACCAGGGCACTTAGTGATGGACAAAAGTATGCCGATTGGGAGGGCCATGTACGGCGGTCAAGTTCTGGTGCGGGGAAGATGAGGAAGAGATTCGGTAATCTGGGAATTAGAAACAAGGACTGAGCGCTGTGACCAGCCCTTTGATAGCATTGATAGTCACAATGGAGGCAGATCGGCTCTGATCTTGAGGATCATCCTAAGTATTTGTTTAACAATGAATGTAAAAAGGCCCTCATTTATGAAGAAACCAGTCTTCTGGATATAAAGTAGCTAATCTTGTTCAATCACGTAAACATAGAGCTTAAAATGCGCCCGTAACGCCATGTACTCATTCTACAATATGTCCAATATTCTACACCTGTTGACCCATCACTTCTGAGCCCTAGGTCCTGCGACTCCAGCACCAATCACGCTTGGCAGCTCTTCATTCCCGATACTCATCAACAAGCCCACTCCCCAAGTCGCCGCAGCCACCAGACCAATACTTATCCCAGCCAGCAGAAAAAAGGGAATACTGATGTCCTTCTTCTGGCACGCCGGCCCGCCCCAGTAAACCGTCTTGGTCTTTCCTTCACTATCAGTGAGAACAGTCTTGGAGCACCTGCAAGCATAGCAAGCTTTATCGCCGCCTGACCTTTTGTAAGCAGTGCCGTGTCCAGAGCAATTGTTTGTAGCCGAGATTGCAGACTCAAGTGTAGGGTGGCAGGCTGGGATGATGCCATGCGGTAGGGGAGAAGTAGATGCTTGAAGGGGATCTATTTCGGCGGCGGATGGTTGGTGGGTGGAGGGTGCTGAGCCGGAGGAGACGAGAGGTTCTTCAGGCTCTTGGCGGCGAGGGTTAGTGTAGGTGCCGTAGGGAGAGCTGCTAGAGCGTTTAGTAGGGGCGGAGGTGGAGGGCATGAGGACTATGGTGCTCGAAATTTGAGATGAGGCTGAGTAGAAATGGGAGATGAGTTGCTTGAGCTCTGAAAGGGCAGTACTGTAGCGGGCACCGTCTTTGAAGGTGAGGCCCTGATGTTATCAGCCCTCGCTGTCTTTAGATTGCTATCGAGCGGTCATGGGACCTACCTGCAGCGAAGAGACGTGGAGAACGGTAGTTTGCCCATGGTGGCCGCCGAAGCTAAGGCTGTCGCAAATGGTCTTGTATGTAAGAATCTGACTATGTTGCGACCCAGCGTTCACATCTTCGGTCAAGAGCCTGGTCCGTGCCGCACACTCCTCCTTTTTCTGGCGATATGTTAGCTGATATTTGCATTGATTCAGCAGAGCTAGACTACCACTCCCGAGCTACTCAGTCCACCGCGGAAATGTGAGGATGACGGGAATTGGATGGAGCATGGATAGTCTTCTCTCAATTTGCTGTACTGGTCCTGGTCAAGAAGGTCGAGGGCTAGCTGCAGATTCTGCGAGCTCGAGGGCTGAGGTGTAATGGTGACGGCGGGAGCTATTGATCGATCAAAGATGTCTGAGGGACGGCAGTCAGCGTTGGCCTTTCCTTCTAATAAATGAAGCCTCAATGTACCGTCTGGTTTCGAAACGCCATCGACAATGACCAGGACCCTCTCCAAGTCTTGTGCCTCTTTCCCCTGACCAAAGACTTGCTGTTGCTTTCCGCCATATGTATTCAATATGTGTAGGGTCGACTCATCGGCATCTTCAAGGCTGTGATATTGCGAAAGCCCTAATCTCTGGGCGAATAGTAATCTGGCTGTGTTGGGAGATATCGAAGGTGGCCCTGCTTTGGATGAGAGCGGGACCGCATCCGAGATGTACAGAAGAGCTTGCGCAGAGACAGTGTAAATTTCAAGCGCAGAGCTTGCCCATAGGAATTTCGAGAGCACCTTCATGTTGAGATGGGGATGGAAGGCATCTATCGCCTCAATCTTGCATGATGTGGTGATGAAGGGCACGTATTTTGCAGCAGAGCTAATGATATCAGGCTTGGCAAAGCTTGATCCTCGGAGGCGACCATTATGGGCAAAAGTGGTCGATGCACAGCGAGGGAAGCCTCCCTTCACACCATTTATTTTGACACAGCGATATTGTGCAATTGACTTTACTATCACTCGGCGCCATACTTATCAGGTTCTCCTGTGGTAGTAAGCTAGCATTGACTTACGCTGCACTTCACACACACGTAAGGCAGCGGGCCTTTCCCACTGGATCGCCCATGTCCAAACCTTTACGAACCCTCTCTACTTTCAGTCGCCCTTCTTTTCGCACTAGGCCGTCTTCTCGAAATCTTACCTCGACCAGATCTCAACGCTCGATACTTCAGCAACATGGCGAGGTCAACGTACAGCCTGTACGATTCAAGCAAGACCCGAAGAAGTACGTTTGGTGCAGCAGCAAGGCCTTGAAGTTCGGCGCTTACAGTGTACTACAGAGGACCGTCGTCGTTCCTCATCAAGACAACTCTCGTTGCAGCAACCGGCTACTGCATACTCGAATATATAGATCTTGATTTAGAAGAGGAAGAAGAATCATCAGTAGTAAAGGAAGAAGAAGTAGAAGGCGAAGTGCAGATACCCGACGAGATGCCAGAAGACGCGCTTTTCATACCTGTCGGTCTCACCCGTCAACGGCCGCAGGAGTTTTACAAAGGAACAGATCCCGAGTGGCAGAGCTTTATAGATTTCAGAAAGGACCCTGGAAAGGAGAAGATAATCCGAAGTATGTAGTCTTGTCTTTGGCATTCCTCATTTTCGCATCGTTGAGGAGAAATGGTGTCTGATCAAGTTATAGAGGATTTGGCAAATCTGGTTGGCCAGAACATGGCCGCCTTTAAACCTATGCAAAGGGGATTAGGGATGCCTTTGAAGGTTCAGAAATACTGGTTTGACGTTGTTATTCCTGAAGGTCCACCGAGGGAGTATGAACGCTCGGGGTATGTTCGTCGTCTGATCCATGAGTTAGCACGCTGACTGAATAATGCGTAGCATAGAGATTGCGGATGAATACGTAGCTTGGACAACTCGACCTGTCTCAGCTCTACAGATAGCTCGTCTTCAGTCAGCTCTCTTCCCTTGGCCAATGGCGAAGGCGTTTTGGGCAAGCTACAACACATTCTGGTCGCTGCAGCTAGCCAGAGTCAAGCAATATCTGAATCTCGATTCGGGACCGGAAAGCTCCAATCCAGTCATTCCTTCGGGAATGATCTCTCTTGATAAGATAAAACAAAGAGGTGATCAGATCAAAGAAAAGGGCGCCAAACAGGAGTCCCAGACACGCACTCAAATGGATAAGATGTCTGATCCCAAAGCTACTGAAGAAAGTAGCACTAAAGCACCGCCATCAAAGCCGACTGCATCTGACAGTTCTCGACTTTTGAACTCTCTACCTGCTTTTCCCAAGGTAGGCGGAGACATGGGCTCTGCTATCATGGAATTCAAGCGGACTTTGGCCAAGAATTGGCAGCCTCCTACCAATTTTGGAGAGCGAGGAACAATCCTCGTTTCTGGTCTTGTTCGTTTGGAAGGCCCAAAAGGCTTCTGTGTCATTGACGTGATGGCAGCATATCATCCTCGAGACGCGAGGTATACGCATGTCAAAGCCGGAGTCAGACACTTTATACCAAAGAGACAAGGGCCTCGGCGTCAGTCTCCTAAGAGTTGAAGTTTAGTGAAATGATTTGATTGTCAGTTTGTGAGCGTTCAAGCGCGACATCTTGCGACTATCATGGTTTGATTGAGTATACCGAGCTTGACTACGCACGGATTTAGAAGCGGACAGGTCTCGAGTGGTGGCGTTTGAGAAAGATGGACTGTCATTAGCAGGAAATTATGCTGGCTTGTCCTCAGGGGGCTCGCTGCCGTCTCAAATGACGCTAGCCCGGCTAATAGTAAACAAATACTTACTGATAAAAACTTCAACTCATCTCCGGCCTGTTTCTCTAGGTCTATAGGTCCTTAACTTCTTTTAGCCGGACCTTCAACTTCTCTTAACTCACCGGTAACCAACCCTTAGTATTGTACGGGATTCAGCAGCATATCATACACTTACCAAAAATGCGTATCGTTTTGCCTGACTGTGGCCTCGACCAATCACCTACGGCTACTCCAGCAAACACACGAGCGGGCTCGCCTGCCCCTAGCGACACCATCTACAGCAATCGAGTACATGGTCTAGGTGAAGGTGCAGAAACAATGACTAAATTAGAGCAGCTTTCTGTCAAACGTAGGTGTTCTGAAGTTTCAGGCTCTACACTTAACAGCTAATCAGACGACAGGTGGTCAAAACAAGATTTTCGGCTCCGTTCGTGGTGTCATCGCTTTTATGTTCGACGTCTCTAACGCCATGCTCAAGTTCAGCAAGATCATGCTTTCTAAGATTTCCACTGCGTACAATCCTGCGAATGCCTTCCAACGTGATGGAAACGCAGCACTCCTCGTCACCAAAACCAAGGACATGTTGTTCAAAAGCCTCAATATGTTCAAGTCCAAAGCTACCTTTCAGCGTAATGGCGATGCGGCAACTTTCGTGAGTATCACGGATGGCAGTGCGAAGACCTCCACGGTCACAAAGGTCAAATTTCTGTCCTTCTACTTCGCTACCAACCTTGGTTTGACACTATACAATAAATTCATCATGCTCACCGTAAGTTCACCCAAGTCTTTCGAGACCAATCTCGCTAATACAGCGCAGCATTCATCACCTTATCTCTTGACAGCTTTGCATTGCTTAGCAGGCGTCATCGGCACTCAAGTGCTATTTCTCGCGGGCGCGTTCACCATCAAGCCACTCACCGCCAAAGATAAGCTCAAATTGACCGCATTCTCAATCCTCTACACAGCCAACATCGCCATCTCCAACGCATCCCTGTAAGCAACCCTCAAAACACCTCACCTCACCTCCTCCCACCTCGTTCAAACCCACTAACACCCCTCCCACAGCGACCTAGTCACCGTCCCCTTCCACCAAGTCGTCCGCGCCATCAGCCCCGTCTTCACCGTCGGAATCTACCACCTCATCTACAACGCCATCTACACCCCCCAAACCTACATCTCCCTAATCCCCATAACCCTCGGCGTCGCCCTCGCCACCTACGGAGACTACACCGCCACCACCCACGGCTTTCTCCTAACCCTCCTCGGCGCCCTCCTCGCCGCTATCAAAACCGTAACCACAAACCGCATGCAAACATCCGGCCTCCACCTCAGCGCGCTCGAGCTCCTCTACCGCATGTCCGGCCCCGCACTCATCCAGAGCTTGCTCCTCGCATACCTCCACGACGAATTCAACCCGTTCGCAATGCACGCTCACTTCACAACACCAGCACCCGCGTTCCTCATCACGCTAGCAATCAACGGCGCACTAGCATTTACACTCAACTACACCTCATTCAGCGCGAACAAAAAAGCCGGCGCGCTGACGATGACGGTCTTGGCAAATGTGAAACAAGTCCTTACTGTCGTTTTGGCCATTGTGGTGTGGAAGCTGGAGGTCAGCTATCTTAATGTGTGTGGGAT
>JASZXT010000561.1:0-17725 GCA_035521555.1 Lecanoromycetidae sp. Uapishka_2 | reverse complement strand
TGAAAGGGGTGAGCAGGAGGATAATCTTATGGATCTGATCAGTGGGTACGGGCTGGAAGCCGAGGCCAAGGGGGAGATGGCCGGGGTAAGGGAGGGGAAAGAGAAGAGTGGGAAGAGAAAAGGTGGTGAGCGATGACGAGAATGATGGGATGGGCGAAGGCAGCTGTATTGGGGAATTGAACCGTCTACGGAGTACTGCCACAAGACTTCGGCTACGTTGCTTAGCGGATGGGGGACATCATAGCTGGAACGAAAACTTCCATTATGTTTAAGAAAAGAGCAAAGGTCTTGGGCTACAAACACAATTTTGCGGAGCACCTCGCTTCCGCCAACAGCCAATGTGCCTTTCATGGCGTGAACCCCAATATCTCTGTAACGCTACATTCGCCGTCATATCTCCCGTATCATTGGACTGGAGCAGATCTCCCTATCTACTTCGAAGGCTCTCACGGCGCGACTGAGATCCGGAGTAAGTCTTGGAAGGTCTCAATGTGACATATTCTTCTGTCGCCGTTTTGGACACCTCCTGCCATTCGATGAAGCGCTATTACATTTGGAACATTAATTCAAGGGGCCTCAATGCCAATCACCAATGCTCCGGCACCTCCAAAGGCGATCCCTGCAGCACGTTAATCAGTCTCTTCAGTAAGCGCCTAACCTTGGAATCCGGAAGTGCATACCTTCTAAGGGCCGTAGCGTTCTCCGTTATGAGTAAACATACTGTACAGCTCAGTCGGGTCGTGCTGTAGTGGCATTTGGTTGGCGAATCCCTAGGATGTTGAAAGCACAATTGTATCTTTTCCTGAGCTCAATAGAAGCCAGGAGGTCTCTTGATCTTGACATTTGACCCGCTCGAATCTTCAGGGCCTCCCTCTCCAGTAGTTGCAGACCCATTCGTTCCAGTGCGGCCATCTGCCGCTTGTTCTTCCCGGAGTCGTCTCTTCCCGCGATTTCGACTATTAGATTGCCACAGGCGGTCTTCCTCCTCGATATCCTTGATCACTGTCAATACATAAGCCTCTTTTTCCCTATCCTGTATCTGGATATCGCCCACCATCATGCCATTCCTGCTCCTGCACCGGATCTCCGGTCCCGAGCACCTTCTCAACGTCCACTTTCTCGCCACGTTGCACCTTGTCCAAGACTTCCTTTAGCAACTTTATCTTTGCATCAGCTTTCCGACTGAAGCTCGAGTACTCGTTACGTAGAGTAATCATCTGAATGGCATTAGATCCAATGAGGAGAAAAATCCAAATGAAGAAAGTCGCAGGATTCCAATCTCTCCCTCGTTGTGCAATAGGTGACATGTTCGAGCGGTCTGAGTTTCGGAAGGCTTTCGGAATTATGGAATGCCATACTGAGGGTTGAGCGACCCGTGGTAGATTGTCGGTCGTAGAATAGACTCGGTGCTTCGGGAGATGTGGGTTTACTAGTTGCTGGAGGGAAAATCGAAGTACTCGCGAGCGTCTCACAATTACCAGATCCCGGCAGGCTGAGAGTAGTGGCATTGTATAGAACAAGTAGAAATGTTGAGAGTTTTATGCTAATCGTCGACTCGTCAGGAATTGTCTCGGAATTTAAGCGCGCCGTGCGCTTATTGCCGCGCATTATTTACAAAACTCGCGGAATAGGAAATAGTGAAATACATCTTGCTATTCAACATTGCTATGCGATATATCTTGCTTAATAACATGGCTTTGGCGCTAGTCTTGTTTTTGCGTTTGCAGTGGTACATGAACGCAGATTTCAGATGACCCGAAAGGAGCTGCCAGCGCGGGCAGCTAACATCCTCCGTGCGGTAGCTTCCACTGCAACTTGTACCCCCGCAACCGTCGAATCTTTGCGCTCTGCTCTAGCGGTTGGCGATGTCTCTTTACAGCAGCAGAATAAATCTGGAATTCACAACACCCAACCCAGAAAGCAAGCCAGACAAACGCAGGCGGTGAAGACTGGGGCCGCCAGAGCCCGAAAGCAGCCTGCGGTTGCTGTGCTTGAAATTCCGGGAGAAGGGCAAGATGCTGTACAGGCTCAGGAAAGACTGGCGCTTGCAATAGAAGTCGCGAATGTGACACTGAAGTCTCTTACCGATGCAATCAAAAGACCGTTCGTTCAGCCAAAAAGAACTCCGCTTGCAAGGTCCTCATCGAACGCTTCCCTCAGCCAGGGGCTCAATTCGCGATGTCAGACCCCTTTGCAGCCGCTTTGTGGCAACAGGGTCACCGTTTCGCCCAAAAAACCGTCTCATTTGCGGCGGTCGTCTTCTACTGTTTCGGCGAAGGATACACTTGATGGCATCAGAGCTCAGGCAGAATGCGCTCGCATCGCGTACGCCACCTTGCGATCTATGCAAAGTAGTAAGGACTTTCTGGCGCAACCTTTCCTCCAGTTAGAGCATGGCATGTCTGCTCTTATTACTAAACTAACTGCCCTTGGATTCGACGATCTTGCAGTAAAAGAATTACGGATTCTCAGGCGACGTCTTGAAAATTCTGGAGAGCCTTCATCTAGAAAGAAGGCTTATATGTCCACTAGTCCAGACTCTGAAGGTGACAAGCCGAATCCTCAGGGCGAAACACTGTCGAGTATGCTCAAATATCGGAACATCGACGTGAAGGGGCCACTGTTGACCCTGATCACTGCTTCGCAATTACACGTCCTCAAAATCCTTGCCGTGAGACGAGATCCTTCAGTCATTAAATCCTGTATCCAACACCTTGGACTTGATGTAGCTTACTCTCCAGCTATTCTTATCCAGCGACAGATCTCGGACGAGCCCGAAACCCATGCTAGGGTTGCCCGTTACTTGGAATCTCTGGCTCACCATTTGTTGGCTTTGTGCCCCTTGACCTCGTCCACAGAGAAAAGGGGCATAAGTGACTCTCGTAGCTTGCTGCCGGAGGTTGCCTTTCAGATCCAGCTACTAGCCTTGCAAGTACGACATACGTGGTGGAAAGTGGCTGGTCATCAGAGTGATATCTCGCATGAAATGATCCGTCCTTTCTCTCGGTATCTCGCTACGTTTCATCACAAATCTAAGCTGGCGAAGCAGGAAAAGTATGACATGGCAAACCAGGCCTTTCAGGTCGTCTCAATGTGTGTTCAGGACGTGGCTGGCTATCATGAAGAAATGTTTCTGGACGTATATCAGTCGCTTGCAGACTTAGCGCAAGACGCTTCGAAGCATTCTGAAGCTGTTCGATGGATCGGGAAGTCCAGGAGAAGCGCGACAAAGTGCGGCGCCTCACCAATCCAGCTTTGCACTATGGCTTGCCATTCCGCGACTCTCCAGCTACGAGCGGCTGATTCTTGCTCTGACGAAGCCTTGAAGTCGCTGCAAGAGGCGGCCAGTACCCTTGTAGGTGACCTACAAGGTGAATCTGGAGAATTGGATGAGCTACTGATAGCCGTCGCAAGCCTCCGGAAGTCTTCGTTTTCTGTCGTTCAGGTTAGCCAGAAAGGATCTCCTACGGGGCTTTCAGTCTTTGCGGAAGAATGCAGGAATGCGGTTCTGTTGTGCCTCAAGTTCATGATCAGGTATTTGGGTAGTGGTCCAGGCCTGAATGAGAATGAGAAGACATTGGCCCGACGTACACAGCGGAAAAAGACAGCGGAACAAGTCGCCATCCCGGCGGTCGAATCAGTTGTGGCAATGGCAAGGCTTGCTATCTCTGCGCCTCCGAACGTATGGGAAAAATTAGAGGCTGGCCTTCGCGATTGCGTCGTATTGGTCACGAGGCTAGAAGACTCAGACAAAGAAACGACAGCATTAGTACGAACAACCAGTAAACACTGCTGGTCTCCCCATGTCTCGATTTCACATGCCTACTGGTGTCGTTTTCTCCGTCTGAAGCAAGGAACAACAGAGTCGAAACAGCTTAGGGATTGCCTCAGAACTTCAATTGATCTTCTCAAACATCGATCAATTAGCGAAAAGACTGAAGGATCTCTCGCGACAAAGTTTGAAAGATATGGACAGATCTGCAAGAATCTGCGTGAGCATGGAAAAGCCGCGGACGCATATCAAGAGGCTTTGGCCATTCAGATTGAGTGTGGTCTTCTTACAACAGCTGCAGAAGCCGCATTGAGCAGATCTTTACCGCTTGTCTTTGAGGATAGAGGCGAGCTAGCCCTTCTTTCGAGAGTGCTACTCGCATATCCTGGTGTGGCATTGAAAGCCACTGGAAGCGAAGAGTACCGTAACCCATTTTACGACCCAGAGGGGCTTTGTGTCAGCGAGCGGGGAATCCTACTCGAGAAACAGCTCAATGCTGTAGCGTCACTTCTTCTTGATAGAGACCCTTCTGCAGCTGTATGCAATGCACTTAGTGAACTAGCTGAAAGATTGTTATCAATATATACGAGAAAAACTTTCCCTATACGACGCCTTCGGGTTGTCGTTCGCTTACTTGGGCTCTTGCTGGCCAGGCCGGAGGTATTGGATAGTGGTCTTCAAGGTCAATTATTGCAGGAAAGCCATTCGGAACCAACAGGTGATCACTCTGATACAGATCTCTTGCAATTTCTTCCGCACCTTGCTGCCTCTCACACATTACTCATTGCTTTGTATGGCAAAGAGCCGAGTATTGAGGAACTAGAGACGGCCATAACGTTTTGGGCACGGCTAGTGCAAGAGTTCCCTGGTTGGCCGACGCTTCAGGCACACATATACGATGTCGCAGACTGGCTCACGCAGCTTGAATTATTAGCCGGATATCTGGAAATGCAGAGTCTCGACCTGCTCAGAGTACCAGTATTGCATATTCTCATCACGCTAAATGAAGCTGCAACGACAATGCAGTGCTCTGTTTTGATTGTAAACATTTCTGCGCTTGGCACACAATACTCGCGACTTGGCTATTCTGGTCGTGCGGGCCTCATTCTCCACAAGGCTCAAAGATACCTCGGATTACCAGATGTCAGTGCAACTGCCGTACTCAGATGGCATTTGTCTTATGCCGAACACGCACTCGTGACTGGAAACTTGAGTCATTGGTGAGTCACTTTGAATTAATCGATGGCATACATTGACTTATTTTAGCAAACAAAACCTCGCAAAGGCTGCGGAACTTTATGATGGCAGCGTAAAGCTGAGCCCCGGAATGATCGGAGCTCGAGTGTTGAGCGAGCAATCTCAGCTGATAGCAGATGCATGCTATGTTCGATCATTGCTAGCGCAAGCAGAAAAGCAAACAGCCACGGCCATCTTCTATGCTCGACTATGTATTAAGAGCTGCAACCAAGCTTGGACGATCTTGGATCGAAGCCACGGCAGAATGAGCAGAACAGTACGGAAGGCCAGCCCAGAGTGTGTAAATGACCCTCTGCTGAATTCCATGTCGGAGCTGTCCATATCTGAGGACCAAGCGGGTCAGAATACAGCAACACCTTATTCAAATCTCCACCTTACTGCCTTCTGGAGCCTCATCCCTCGACTATGCTGGGGCCATATACGCTTGTCGTCGCTGTTCGCCCATAACGGCCTTGTACCAGAAGTATTGTATTACCTTGGGCAAGCAAAGAAAGTTGTGCAGGTTGTACATGCCTCAGTACTGATTGGTCAGTGCCTTGCAATCACTGGGCAAATATCGATCTGCCAGGGAGAAGTCGCTGCGGGCGCTTCGGTGTTACAACAAGCAGAGATGATTCTATTCGACCTGCCGCATGACCAACGATATGCTATGGTACAATCGTTACTGGCGGTATACTCTACAAGACGTGGAGAATCTCAAGCTGGAGAGGCAGCCTTTGCAACAGCAGAGAAGACACTTCAACAGCTGACGACGACGAAATTTTTGGATAGTCTGGCCCACAAGATACCCAATTCAGAGAATCTTGAGGCTCAGATGCAATTGCTAACACTGGAGAAAAATAATGCCGCACGGCAACCCAAAATCAGACAGGGACGGTCGACTATGAAGAAGTCTACAAGCACGTCCTCAACGCAGCAAAAGCCTTCGATGCTCGCCTTTGAGGAAATCCCTGCAATTGAAGCTGCTGCCTTGAATCGCAGGAAAGGTGAGCTCCTTCGACAACGCATCTCCGCATTAATGTACGAAGGGCGTGTTGATCGAGCAGCACAATTGCTCGGAACCGCAACCGCATTTCCCTGTGACGCAGAGAATGTCGTGCTTCAGGCACTACTGGCATCACGAATACGCCTTTGCCAGGGTTTGGATCAGCTAATTAGCGATCCAGTCTTTTGTGTACTTCACGAGTCCACAATATCTCATCCCTCAAATAGATCATCATGCGATTCGCGGGGCCGACAAAGTGTCTCCCAGGAGCTCAAGACAAAGACAAATGTCACAGCGTCGACTACTCGGCGAAGCAAAGGGCTACGCAAGACACTGAGACCTAGAAGCCCATCCATGCCTAAGGCTGAAGCTGACTATCTGTGTCTAGCGCACAGCAGTTTAAGAGACGCCCTGAGACTGGCCAGGAAAGTCTCTTCGACAACTACTTTACATGAGATAACGGACGTACTGGCAAGGACACTGCTCATACTCTCGGCCACCTCGTCAGCATCAGGGAATGCCGTTTCTGCTTATCTATTGGCCTATATCCTAGGTATTTTACCATGTCCGAAAGGGTGAGGATGAACCGCTGACACTTGCTCACAGAAATGGGTAGGGTCCTTGCAATGAAAATGAACTCTGCGGTGATTCACGTGGAACAAGAGCTGTCACAGAGTAGAGAGGCTTACCAATGGCCTTCTGAGCAAACTTTTGAGGATCCAAAATCGTTCATACCAATGGCGAATTACGAATTGGCGACCTTCCAAGCTGATTATATTGACATCTTACCTGCTTCGTGGGTGGCAATTTCTATTACGCTCAGCGAATCTCGGGAAGAAATTTTCATCTGCAAGATGCGCGCATGTCAGACGCCGTTTGTCCTGCGGCTGCCACTGGATAGACATAGTTCTGAGCTCGAGTGCGACGAGGAAAAGTTCGGGTTCGACCAAGGGAAAGCTGAGTTGCAGGACATAATCAGTCTGGCAAATCGATCCACGCACGGAGCCGAGGAACTTTCCCATAAGGGAGCCAAGACAGAGTGGTGGGAGGCTAGGAACACACTTGACGCCAGACTCAAAGATCTCCTTAACAACATACAGACCATATGGCTAGGCGGATTCAAAGGCATTCTTTCACAGGAACACCAAGACCCTGATTTGCTGTCACGCTTCCAGCAGTCACTTCAGAACATTCTTGACAAACACCTGCCTTCCCGTCAGAAATCAGGAAAAGGACATCAGTCAAGCCGCGTCACCCTCGATAGCCGCGTGCTGGAGCTCTTCGTCGGCCTTGGTCCGCCCAGCGAATGCAATGATGTGGACGAGCCTCTGATGGACCTGTTATATTTTGTTGTCGACATTCTACAGTTCAGCGGTGAACGCAATGCGTACGATGAGGTAGACTTCGACTCGGTAGGACACGCTTAGCAAAGTCCCACGAAGCGTTGCGCTGACCTTGACAGATTACAATTGAAACCATCGATGCGCTTCGACAATACCATCAAGCCATTCAAGACAAAAATCACAGCGGTCCGAAGCAGCACACAATCCTGATTCTGGATAAGAATCTTCACTGCTTCCCCTGGGAGTCACTACCATGCCTGGACGGACATGCTGTGTCCAGACTACCTTCACTTGGTTGTCTGAGGGATCGAATCCTACAACAGCGAAAGCAACGAGAACAGTGCCATACCCCCCCAGTTGTCGAGAACAATTACCAAGTCAGTAGAGAGGGTGGATCATGGGTACTCAACCCGGCAGGCGATCTGACAGCCACCCAAGATAGATTCGAGGAACCACTACAGGGGCTGCCGGGATGGGAATCCATCATAAGGCGAGAGCCCACAGAGGCTGAGATGAAATCGTGTCTCGAAGACCACGACCTCTTTCTCTACTTTGGACATGGTAGCGGTGGGCAATATATACGATCCAGAACCATCAAGAGACTCGAAAATTGTGCTGTTGCTCTATTGATGGGCTGCAGCAGTGGCGCGCTGACCGAAGCTGGTGAGTTTGAGCCATATGGGACACCGATGAGCTACATACAAGCTGGATGTCCTGCACTTTTGGCTACGCTATGGGATGTCACGGATAAAGACATCGATAGATTTTCATATCGGGTCCTTGAGAAATGGGGTCTCTTCGAGCGACCTCAGCCGCAGACTAGCCCTGTCAAAAAAAGCGCGAAGCAGAAGGGAAAGAGCAGAGCCAGAGCGTTTGAGGCGACCACAAACACTGAAAAGGATAGGATGTCGTTGGAGCAAGCTGTCGCCGAGAGTCGAGACTCTTGTAATCTAAGGTTTTTAAATGGGGCTGCGCCGGTTGTGTATGGTGTGCCTGTTTATCTTGCGTAAACAGTTGAGCATTGGGTGGCGCTTTTCGAGCATTGGGTATGCTATTGCATGGGAAAGGGGAGCCTACATGTTTGCAATTACGCTGCATACAACGGGTTTACAATTTTTGATGGTTCGTCCGTTGCGTTGCAATTGGTATCTGTCTTCGTCCACCAATTCTGAAAGTTATTGTCCGCCGCCGCCTTTGTCTCCCCCCCCATATTTCTGCTGGGAACCACCGCCATTGCCAGGCGGGTCTATCAAGATAAGTTGCTCTTACCAGGTCTTGGATGTTGTCAAATGAGGTCCCTTTTCTAGCACTGCTGTCCAAAACTTCCGCGCTGGTACGGCAACTCCCTCACTCTGTTGCAAGGAAAGCAGGCATACCAGTCTCACTCGACGTTGGTATGATTTTTTTCATCGCGGATACCTTTGCCCTTTTAAGTAGCCTGGTGCCAGCTCGGGTACCTGGAACATTTACCCTCATCCAACCTTCAACCTGGCGGAAGCATCCCCGCATCCCACCGAAATACGTCACACCCAAGACGAGATGGAAAATCAATATGTAAACACCGACAACGTCTTCCTGAACAACCACGCCCAACCTGCACCACGATTTCATTCTGTTCACCCGATATATCTTCATGATGTCCGTCCAGACCACCGCCACCATCGCCTCCTTCGGCGGCAAACTCCTCAAACTCTCCCACGATGCGAAATCAACCTCCTGCAAAATGGCATTCAATCTCTACCTCCCACCCCAGTCAACCCTCAATTCCCTATCTAAAGTCCCTCTCCTAATTTATCTCGCGGGCTTAACATGCACCGGAGACAATGGCGCCGAAAAGGGATTCTTCCAGCACGCCGCGAGCCAGAAGGGAATTGCTATCCTCTACCCTGACACAAGCCCCAGAGGGTTAAAGATCGAGGGTGAGGACGAATCTTTCGATTTTGGCAGCGGAGCGGGATTCTATGTCGATGCGACTAAGAGTCCATGGGATAAGGGGTATAAGATGTACAGCTATATCACAGAAGAGCTACCAAAAACCGTGTTTGAGAACTTTAAAGAGATTGATAGTCAGCGCGTGAGCATATTCGGACATAGTATGGGTGGGCACGGGGCTTTGACTTTGGTACACACCCCCACCCCCAGCCTCGACCCCAATGTGGTGAAGTGGAGAGAGTCAGACTAACAGCAGTCTTGGGGAAAACAGTTCCTCAAGAATCCCGGCAAATACAAATCCGTCTCCGCCTTCGCTCCAATCGCTAATCCCTCAAACTGCCAATGGGGACAAAAAGCCTTCTCTGGCTATTTTGGCGAAGATAACAAATCCGCCTGGTCTTCTCATGATGCTACTGAGCTCGTGAAACATTGGAAAGGCGATCCGTTGGATATTCTTATCGATGTGGGTACGGCGGATAATTTCTATAAGCAGAAACAACTGCTACCGGAGAATTTTGTCAAGGCGGCGCAAGGGAAGGGAGAAGTCAATGTGAGGTGGCAGGATGGGTATGATCATAGTTATTTTACGATGGCGAGTTTTGCGGATGATCATGTTAATCATGCTGCAAGATATTTGCTGGAGAAGGCGTAAGTCTTGTCAATGTGGGGTAAAGAGGGTGGTGGTTGCTGAGACTTGTACATAAGTAGGGATGTGAAACTATGATTAAGCCCAAGAAGTCGGTCTTTCTGTACGATATATGAGCTGGAGGTCACGTCTGTACTTTTTCTAAGGTATTAGGTTGACGGTATGCTTATGCACGTGTTACTGCATAATCTTGTATAAAATACTAAGACCATCATGTCGTAGCCAACCCTCGTTGGTCTTGGAACCATTATGCTCTATATGCTCCGGCCAGATCCACACGCTATGCATATCTAGGAAGTATAAACATGTACCATCTATCTCAAGCTAGCCTTTTTGAGTCTCTTAGCAATTTGTTCAGAATCTGAACCAAAGCCGTTGTCGGAATTTGATTCGAGGGAGGAAGGCGAAAGACGTTTGGGGGGACGCTCACCACTTTCTTGCAAGATGGCTAGCAGAGTAGCCCAACCAGGGGTCTCGAGTAATTGAAAACCGTCTGCGAGATCATGACTGCGCGCAACACGGCAGAGAATACCCTCTTCCTCCTACAGATACCATAATTAGTCTCGTTCTTTTTGGAATGAATTGGAGGGAGAATAGACCTACCTTGCTTAGTATGCCCATGCTATGGATGAAACATAGCAAGTGAAAGTCTGAAATTGCTTTTATGCCTTTCTCTCGATCGATACGGCCATTGCTTATGCCAAGCTGTGCAGCAACCGACTTCCATTCTTGGCTTTGACCTACAGCCTCGCGATTCTCGATGGCGAAGTTGGAGTTGTTAAACATTTCCAATGATTCTGTAGGAAATCCATGTGTCAATGTTACCAAGAGATACTCGACGGGGAAGCTTGGCTTTGCATTCTCCTGGACGCTAGCGCCATACTCATTGATCTTTCGATAGAAGACTTCAGGAATGTATCGTGTTCGGCTTGCAGATCCATCATCGTCGTCTTCGCTACGGACAATCATCACTGAAGGATCTGCTGATGGCTCGACAATGTCGGCTCTTACCATCTCGACTGCCGAATTCGATACTTGATAAGCCGTGATCGCGATTCCACCATCTTGGTCGCCACTCAAAACGCAAGTCACGAAGTCCGAACCAAATCTTCCCGTATCACTCCACTTGGTAGCCTTTGGATTCTGAGCTTGCAAGCGCGCCGCAAAGCAGATTTCGAGGGATGAGAGATAGTATGAGTCGATATGTCGCTTGCAGACAACAGTTCCATCTCCAGCACCAGCGTCGACCAGATCTGTGAAGATGACTCCTACCTTTTGCAGCCCACACAAACGTGCCATTTCATCCACATCCTTCTCGTTCTCCCACTCGTGAAGTGTGCATCCGTCGGGTTCATCAATTTGGGGAGGCTCGTAGATAGCTTCGACGACAGCCTTTATCCCCAACGGAACTTCCTTGTACTCTTCATAGTGGCCATAGAGGAAGCCTATCCGTTGTGAACCCGATGCTCGCCAGAAGTCAAGGAGGGAGTTGATGAGCGAAGGCGATGTAAACTCGACATGGTCTACCATACGAAAGGGTTGAGCTTGCAAGGTGATCGCGCTAGGCTGACACTTTGTACAAATTCCATCCGGCCAAGGAGGGTGACCTGATGGGCAATCTCGCTTTACGCGATAATAAGGTTCGCTGAGCGGAGGCATGTATGATGATTTGAGTTCAGGTTTGTTCGTGGCGGAGTTGATCTTTCGAAGGTGTGAGTGGAATGACGGATTTTTTATCTTTTTTTCTTCCAGGTACTTTGCATTATACGGCTCGAGAGGCATGCAATAATCACACATTCCTTTCTGGCCATGCCTGCACATCTTTTCGTCTCTTCGACGTGGTATCTTGCCATCTTGTTTGTCTAATCGATTGTCTACTTCCGACTGCTGGACTAAGTCCCGAGGATTTCTCATTGTGGATGTTGGGGAGTTTTGCGAAGGTAGAGTGATGGGGAAGTCTTCGGTAGATAGGATGGCTTGACCGTTGAGACGGTTGGCCGAGTTATGTGGTTGGGAGGGCGTTGGCATAGACACAGTGGAGTGGCCGTTCATGGGTGGTTGCTCGCTATATTTCACGAATAGCTTATCTCCATGGCTGCGTATGGTTTTTTAGTACCTGAAAAACCATGACTTGAGGCCGTAGCATACTTCAAACCAACCTTCTGAACAGCCACGCCTTTCAGAGAGCTCAAAAGTCGGTCTTCCCCACCAGCAGGTTTGTTAGAAAGCACAATAGATCGAGAGTCGGCGTCTTTGGGTAAGTGATCGAGTATCTGATGCAGATTCAGCCTTAGCCTCCGGCTCTCAAGTTCATATCAAGGCTTACTCCTGGAAGCATGGAAGTAAAGTCATCACTGGGATCAACGGTCATTCGAAATTGCCCATTTCTGCTCTCAAATCTGAGGAGGATAGAACGTGAAGGTGCCATGGCGACGGTCAACCTAGATTACTAAGCAAGGCGATGAGACAACAAGATCAGGCTTTTGCTAGGACATAAAAAGGTAACGTGTGTGAGGACATGACGAGGAAAAGGACGTGGAAATGTTCCTGAGAATGACATCGAAGACAACGGAGCTCAAGCTGTTCTAAACTCCGCGAGTCGGTTAATCTTCGGCCCGCCAGCGCGTAGCTAAAACAAATGTGAATTGTGTTCTTTGGTCTCATGTCTCATCGAACGGTGTCTTTGGGGAAAGTCACTGTGAGTTCCTTGCTAACATCGTACTGCTTCAACATGGGTGCATAGCCTGAGACCAATATACTTGGAATCCGTTCTAGCTTGGACGCCCCTAGAGTAGAGGCTTGAACAACAGCAAGCCGATACCACGTCTAAGAATCCCTAAAAGTCCGTGGATGATGGTGGACCTTGTGGGGCTTGCAATACCTTTCGCATATCTGACCATACTCATTGGCTCCCTAGCGACCTTCTCCTCCCTCTACAGAAAACGCAAAGCAGGTAAACTTGCCGGAGCAGCTAGAAGACACTTACCTACAGGGGCTGACACATTCGCAGCCAGGTCCACATCTTTAGAGCCATGGTTTGGTCCACACGTCCAACGAAACATATACCTATCACTTCTACATCTTGAGCCTCAACCTGGACAAGAAAAGCCCACACCTGTACCCGATAGCATAATTAAAGCTGCACTGCTGCAAAGAGCTTGCGAAGACATAAAGCGGATACTTGCTATACGAAGCGCAAAGCAGCCCCTGAATCAACTGTTGCAAAGAGGCAGCGTTGGAGATGAATTATGGCAGAGACTTCTGAGAGCAGAGAAAGAGATCGAAGCCGAGCTAAAAGATGTCGTTGAGGAGGTGAGAAAGCCGCAAGACTTCTATTATGTTTCTCTAACACAACTGCATAGGCCAATGCTTTAGCCTCAAATTGGGGACAGACAATATTCCAAAGTGCAAATGAAATGGTCAACAATGCCACCGTTCGCGAAAAAGTTGCCGAATTGCAGGCAAAAGGGAAGGCAGATCGTGAATGGTGGGACAAGGAGAGAGCGAGTATCAAGTCAAAGTTCATGCAAGAGCTAGATGAAGGCAAGGCTGCTGAAAGCGCAAAGAGCGCCGCTTCGACGAGCGTGAATAGTGATGAAGATGCAGTATTTGTAGAGGGTGGAGGCCCGGCGTCAGGAACGGCGGCGGGCTCGAAAGGTGGGACCAAGAAGAAGAAGTCGAAGAAATAGAAAGACATTTATAAGATATTTCGCGTTCATGCATAAATTTACCACAATGTGCGACATGCCTTGTCAAGTCGCACTCAAATTCTGCCATGTTGAGCACAAGTGCCCACAGGATACGGCGTCAAGATGCTGCAAAGAAATACTATGGGCCAATGCTGTCTGCGTTATGGCGACATTCAAGATGATCAACACGCGCTGTGGGCCCTGGAGAGCTTTTCGGAAGCAAAGTCACTAGCAAGATGGTCTGAAAGATTGAGTAGACGCCAGAGGGCATGTCGTTCTCAACTGTTCAAATCTACGATCTACCCGCTTCGACAAGAGCAAATGTGATGAGAAGAACCCGAGCCAAAAGTAAGAGTCTCGGAAGTTCTTTTCCAATGAACCAAGTACGTATCCTAGAAGCGTTAAATGGCTTGGATTTCACATTGCTAGAAACCCAAGGATGAATGATTCATTATCACCTTCATGTTTGAAGTATGGGGTGGATTACCATGACACGCTAAGGTATTGGATCACCATGCTGTATGACTGTTCTTCGAAAATCCATCTCGTCCTGGTCCATCCACAATATCCTGCAGCAAAAGACCCTCATTAAGGGGGTACAGGTCAGCTTTTGCTACGTCCCTCTGCGCTTCTCATGTCAAGACAAAAGCTTTCCGTCTCAATTTCTGGCCTCATTGGGATTAAACATAAACACAATTCTTGATTCTTCTAGGCGTTATAAATGCTGTCTACTTGTATGGACCCATATCCACGTTACCTGCGAACCACAGAAAGACCTCGAAGATGCGTGAATATTATATGGCCTTACATGCCAAGTTATCATCATTTCAATATCGAACATTATCAAAACGTTCCACTCATGAGTCATGCATCACATCGTAACGGGCGCAAAAGCCTCAACTAATCCTCCCAGCAATCCTAGCATCCATACTCAAACCGATCCCGTTCTCAGTAGGACTGTCATCAACCTCGCTAGCCTTCACACATTCCCTCTTCGTCCTAATAAAAGCCAATTTAGCAAACCTCCCGAGTTGAGCCCAGAAATGCCTTCCAGCTTCATGGACCATGATACGCTCCAGCAACTCAACCGTAGCCACTCTGACTTTAGCTTCTGGGTGAAAGAGTCCGAGACTGACGTAAAAGATACCAGCATTACTCTCCGGGGTCACGCACAGTAGCTGACATACTTCATCATACGTGTGGACAGTAGCTGAAAGGGCGAGGTATATAGCAGCGCTGTCCTCATGGCTGAGTTTCAGGCTGCGAAGGCGATCATGTTGATAGGCCAAATCAATCGAGCGAATTGGTCTGCGCTCCCACATCGCAGCTAGGTCTTGAATGAAGGCATAGTAGCTACGAGTATTCCTCCAGCCCTCAATTCGCCAAACATTCGCACCTAGCTCTCGCGCCTTGGCTGCGTCGTCGGGCCATACATAACCATGACCTCGAACACCATGGACGCCGCTGTCGGCTTCTGAGGCTCCGATGTAAAGCGCAGATGCTCCGTAGACAGATTCTTCGAAGGCTGCGGCGATGCGGGTGAATTTGATGATGTAGTCTCGCCATTTCGAGCGTATCACCGACTCCCCATGACGGGAATGAATGCTGGAAGTTATCGAATCAACGAACGCAGTGTCACCGGTGGCATCTCCACTGGTGTTTAGAGAGGAGTTACCACTCCCTACACCATTACCATTCGGCGCATAGCCAGGGTTCTGCTGTTGGAAGTAGACGAGGCCGTCTGTTATGCCAGCATTTTCAATGCGACTGCTGATCTTCATGCGGCCAGTTGGAACATCGCATAGTAGATCCCACCATTCATGGTGGTTAGCGAACGTCGGATTGGTAACGCCAGCAATGAATCCAGGGACGTTGAGAAGATCGTCGATCTTTGTAAGATCAGTGTAAGGGAACGCATGTCGAGTGAAACCTCGCAGAATACCACCAGATGCCAGAGCGCACGCCGCCAGGACGGCCTCAGCAACTTCGCCCGAAGGCCTATTATGGCCTAGAAAAATTACACGCTTCTGGGTGAGTAAAGCATTGACAAGAACGATGATCGGATGAGTATATGCGCCGCTAGTCGTCAGATGAGGATGCAATGCGAAAGGCTGCGGCGAGGATGCGTGAGGCGTAGAGAATGTCTGTATAAGTTTGATGAATGAGAAGTCCCCAACTGTCTCCGGCGAAATGCTGGTAGGTATCTTGATCGGGACCGGTATCTGATTATAAACAACTTTAGTTTCGAATTCGTGAGTGTCTCGAGGAACGATGTATCGTGGTCGATGCCCGACGACGTCTCCGGGGTTTTTGGATGGTGACTCTGGCGAAGATACCGTATTATTTAACGCATCTTCCGACATTCTCTGCTGAATCATTTGGTCAAACTTTTCTACAAATAAATCCTTGGTATCGCTCGCTAGCAAGATATGTCGTTCAAGCATTGATAGTCGTGGCATTAGTGATAAATCCATGGAGTTGACTGCGTCGTATAACGACTCTAGAGTCACTGGGTATGGTGACTTGAAATACTCTTCCAGAGCTAATAATAAAAGTGGCTTGAGTCTGGTCAGCTTTTGAACTCTAACGCACGGAAGGATGAACATTGTATTACCTTGTAAATGTGAAGAAAAGGATGTCGTGTGCAAATGGCCATGGCTTTTACTATCGCACCTCTGCATAGAAACTCGTCAAGATGAGCACCACCTTCAGAACAGCTAAGTCACAACGCACCTCTTCGCTGATGCATCATGTTTTGTATTCACTAAATTCAGGACGTAGATTAGTGGTGGTCCCTCTCCGCCCTCATTGTCTCCATGCTCCTCCTCTCTTTCGTTTGCGCCCGCGACAGCGTCTCCGTTCACGTCTCCCGGTGCAGGACTTCCGTCGGGTTCAATCTTTGAATCTCGCTTGTCCCCTTCTGGGTCCTCTTCACTCGTGTCTTTATGTAAGAAAAAGACTGTCCAGTCCTCTTTCCTGTTATGTACTTGGTCAGGCAACATAAGTTCCGCAAGCATACCCTCATCCCCACTGATGGCTCCAGGATACTGATGTTCCATGATAGGTCCTCGATCGACGTGGAACGAAGCAACGAGGATATACTCAACATGTTGCTCTGCCGAATCAGCGGGATATTGAGATCTCAACTTTCTGGGCGACCTTGAGATACCACTCCGCTGCGGCGTTTGCTGAGTTGAGGATGGAGTAGAAGGTGTCTGAGAGCTGCTGCTCATAGAGCCACGTCGTGGCATTCGTGGGATGTTTGCCAGTGGATTTCCATTGCGTACTGAGGGATTTGATGGCGTTCGAGTAGAGGGAAACGAGGACAATGAAGCCTGCCGATTTAGAGTAGTACCACTCGAGCTCCCAGTGGTACCGCTGGTCGAAGGCCGGTAAGAGAGAACAGAGGTCATGCTGAACTGGGTATTGGAAGGCCAGATGTTCAATGGGGAGAATGGCAGTGAATTAAATGTGCAGAAGGGGCATTCAATTAATCATTATTACCTGCGCTCCCGTCAGTGTAGGGCCTTTTATAGGTAAGGCATGTTATGCAGAAATGAACGAACAATTGGCTCGTGAGAAGTTGTTTTTGGTGCATGGGCTCATTACTCGTGATACTAAAGAGACCATTATGCATAAAGGCACGGCTTGAACAAGGCACGAGAAACAGTGTAGACATGTCGTGCGCCGCACTCTCCTTTCTCTGCTCGAGAGGTTCCAGAACGAGGGTTCCAAGGGTCCAATAGCATAGAGCTGATCGACAGGGGGGTGCGGGAACTCATGCGAGCCATCTCCGGGCTTGGCGCTTGTTTACTCCGCGCGCTCGTCGTCGCTATTTACAGCCGACGATCACTGTACTCAGTGTACTATCAACACCATCAACCCGTTCTCTTCACTTCCCAAGGACATCCTCCTGCAACAAGGCGCGGTACTCCGAACCTTGATATTGCGGATACAACCACCGCAATTCTTTTGATATAGCGATAACCAAAATGGTATGTTCCGTGTGCTCACATTCGGTATATCTAAGCTAACAATGTCTTGCAGTCACTTTCATCAACATATAAACCCTCCCCCCTCTCATACGGCTCACCACGTACC
>JASZXT010000560.1:0-17688 GCA_035521555.1 Lecanoromycetidae sp. Uapishka_2 | reverse complement strand
ACCTTCCCCCTATTCGTACCACGCTCATCCTTCGCCCCCGCTCCACAGCACCTCTCCCACCTCCAACGCCCTCGGCCAAACCATGCTGTCCAGGAATAAAGGGGTCCGTTTGCTCGCCTCCACATATGGAATTCGCCGCCCAGAACAAGATACATGGAGTGAGACGAGATGTTGGCGAGAGGGGTCGTACGAGTAGATGAGGCGCCAATTCCTTGGTTCGGGGAGCAGTAGTCGTTTGAAGGGGTAGTATTGTTTGTATAGAAGAAGGCTGGGTGGAAGTTCGAGCCATTGGCTTTTGCTGCTGTCGAGGGACTGGGGTTAATTGTAAAGGTAGGTGGAGTCATATATGTTCGGTAGGGACAGTAATTTTCGTTGAAAATGCAGATGTGCTGAGACTCGGGCGAGGCTGTCGGTGAGTGATCCATAGCCACCACTGTGGTTCTTCCGGGTCAGCCGCTATCTTGTGCTTTCGGTCACAATATATTCGATGGGTAGGTATGATACTTGGGACAGGCTGCTATACTCGAATCTATGCTCTTAAACCTGTCTATATAAGAAAAGCTCGAGACAAAAATACTCGGTGGTATAAATCGAGCTTGCTATCAAGCAGCCGGTATTGAAACGGTCTGCGTGACCCAAAGGTCGAGCGCAGTCAAATGGCGAAGGAAATGGCGATGTGGGCAGCAGCTTCGGTCATCAATGTACGCGATGGCCGCTGAGCAGTCACAGCCAAATTTCAAGTGTGAGCGGTCAGAATTTATTTACCCCTACGCGCCCCCTCGTGCTCCTCCTCTGCTCCCTGTCTCCCCTGTTGCTCCACCTGCTGAACAATCGGAAGCATCATGGTTACCAGAAGTGGAGATTTAAGTCTCAGCTCTTTGGGATTTCGTGTGGACAATATACATCCATCATCAGGCCTAATTCTGCTGTCTCTGTAGCACCACACATACATACATAGATACAAGCACACAACCAATATAATACAACAGAATAAAAGGGTATACAACGCCAATCCTCTCAGCGCCTATGCAGAGCTAACAATGCCAACATGTCGTTTTGACAACAGAATTTCCCACCTTTGCTTCCAGATCCGAGACGACGCCTTCGCAATGAATGATTCATAGAAGCAAACATTTCTTCTCTCAAACGCATCGTTCAGTCCCAAAAGAATCCTGATCAAAGAATCGACAATGAAATACAAGTGACATGAAGCTGGATGACCATCTAACGCATGAGAGAATCGACTTTTTCTCTCTCAGCGTTAATGGCAGCTTGGAGTTTGCGAGTCTGGCGCATAGCCTCATCCCTATAGCAAGAACGTCAGTGACTTCTTCCTTCACTTTAATTCGCAACGCAAATTTGGAAGGGAAGCATACCTAGCAGACTGCAACTCCATAACCTCAATCTGGGCCTGATTCATCCTGCCCACCACTTCCTCCATCTCTTGATCTGCCTCGCCCAACGCCCTCTCGAGTTCCTGCACTCGCTTTTCCAAGAACTCGGTCCTCAGCGCCTCATCAAGACTCATGCCAACACCGCTGGTAGTCTTGTCCAGGCGCGGTGATCTGACGCCGAACATCATCATCGGACTTACCGGGGACGTTTTTGGAGATGAGAACACCGTTGGTGTCCGCAGGCCAGTCTTGAGCCTTTGCAGTTGCATGTTGTGGCTTTCTTTGATCTCTCGGACTTCGTCCTCGTGTTCTGCGAAAGCTTCTTCGGATTGATGTTGTGCGTGCATGAGTTTGTCTTCAAGGGTCTTCAGCTTCCCTTGCATGCTGTTGATGCGCGTGGTCGAGTTCTTCTGTTCAGCTTCGCCCCTTCCAACAGCCTCTGCAAGTCTCTGTCGCAGCCCAGCGTTAGATTCCAGCTGCAGCCGGACTTGTGATGAAAGCGCCTCGACGCGATTGGCAGAAGCGGTAAGTTGATCCGCCATGCCTGCATTTTCACCCGTATGGAAGGACTCCGCCTCTTTGAGCGACTCTGCTTGAGCTCGGAAGATGGCTGCTTGCTTCTTGGCGTAGTCCCGTTCAGCTTCAGCATTGTTCATGCTCTGGAGAAGCTTCGCCATTGTAGCTGCGGTATCAGCATCTTCAGCACTTGAAGGTGCTGCACCATGCAGCTCTCGAAGCTTGCTAATAGACATAGCTTGTGTGACTTGCAAGTCCCGATAGGCTTTCTCGAGTGAGTAGGACGTAGCATGGGCTCCAGTGGTATGGTCCTCCGAGGTCTGGACCGAAAGCTCGGGGATGAGAATGTCGTTCTCTTGTAGCACGCTTCGTAGCGAGCTGGTCTCTTGCTCGGCTCGATCAAGGTCCTTCTTGAGCCCACCAAGCCCCTTCTCGATTTGGTATTTTTGCATGGAGGCGTCTTCTGCTCGCCGACGAAGTTGTTTGATCTCATGCTGAAGGCCTGTCACTTCCTTCTCGTAGCCCATCCTGCGTGGTGATTGATTCTGCAAAGCACGATCTCTTTCAATCTCAAGATTACGCAACTTCTTCTCATGCTCCTTGTTCTGGTAGTTCTGTCGATCCAGTAGGCTCTTCAAAGCGCGATGCAGAGCATCTCGTTGCATTTCGATATCCTTAACACGATCGGCGAGAGATTCTCTGGATTCCCGCTTCTCGTTCGATATCGAATTCGATCGTTTCATGGAGCCTGCTCTCGAGAGCCCACCTGAAGTACCTCGCGCGACCGAGGTAGATCTTGTCAAACCCATTCCAGGGGTAGTTGGAGAAGTGGCCTCCTCTTCAGCGATTGGATTGAATCGTCCAGCGTGATTCTGCATCTCCAACTGTAATCTCCTTGCGTTCATGAGGGTAGTGTTCTCGTTCTTGAGAGATTGTAATTCTTGCTGCATCCGGGCATTATCGTAGATCAGCTTCTGAGATTCTGCAGCGTCCGCTTCCAGACCCTCAAGGCGCGCTTTGAGCTGTGGAACGACCTCATCTCGAAGATTGTCTCGCTCGTCTCGGTGCTGCGCGATCTCTCCCTTCAGCGCAGTAAGCAGATCTTCAAAGTTCTCCTTTACTTGTCGCTCTTCCTGCAGTCGTCGGCGATGATCATCTAAAGAGCTTTCGAGTTCTTGTACGCGGCCGGCGGCACTGGACGATGTTGCACGCTCTTTGTCCATCTAATGGATTGTGAGCCTCCGAGACTGGGTAAAAGGAAGGCGATAGTATCACTTACATGCTGCATTTGGTCCTCAAGTTGCTGGATATGACCCTCAAGAAATTTCCGTTGACTGCGTTCATCCTGCAGCTTCTGTGTCAAACTAAGTTTGAACTGTGCCTTCTCTTGCTCTGAAATTCGTTTTTGTTTTGCAAGATCGTCTGCTTTGCTTGTACCAGCATCACTTCCCGGATACCTGTACGACCCGCTACCAGAATCTGAAAAGTAATCACTAGTCCGTCGCCCCAAGTCTGGCCCTTGCGAGGCTTCGAGTTGTAGGCGGTCCACTAAATCTTCCAATTCCAATTCCCTTCGGATTGATCCAGCTAGCTCTGTACTCACTTCCCGCAGCTCTTCCTCCACATCAGTAGCGAAAGTTGTCAGATTTGAGCCTGGTGGCAATGGGAAAACAGTCCCAGGCAGATATGTAGTCTCGACCGTTGCGTTAGCCTTTGATGTGTCGATAGCACGTGGTATAGACTTGGATGACGATGTATAACTTTGAGGTGACGGTGACAGGGGTGAAGGTTGCGGAGAATGGCTTTGATCTGAGTATGATGTAGGTGAGACCTCCGCGATGGGGGACGAGGTCTTCCATCCAAAGAAAGATGTCAACTTGTTAGGCCCGGGCGACCTAGGCGTCTTTGTTATTATCGTTGGGTCTGAAGGATCAGAGTTGGCCCGGTCATTCTGCTGTGGACGGCCCGTGGGATGTAATGACATTGCCCGCTGCAAACCCTCGTTGATCGGGACCCGCTGTGCTTTGACGGTGTCATGGAGTACTGATTCGCTTGCTTGTCGTGACCGATGGGGTCGAGAAGAGGAGCTCTGGTTGGCTGTGGATTGAGGAGGAAAGTATCCGTTGGGAGTTTGTTGGACTCGAGGAGATTGGCCGCGAGGGTATCTGAAGCAAGGGCGGTCAGCATAGTTGACAGTGCGAGGAAGGGGGTAATACGCACTGGTCAAGGTCGCGTGCAACGAGTGTAGGGGAGCTGGCCAGGGGACGGTCGAGAGCAGGCGGGTCTGCAAGAAAGGAGTGTCGATTTGGATTGTAGTTGATGGGCTCGTCTTCTCCGATAGCCACCACGATACCTCCAGTTGCAAGGGACGGTAGTCTTTGACCTGTGACTGGAGATGCAGTAGAAGCAGACGATGGGACAGGCTTTCGTCGGACAGGCTCAGCTTTTGGTACGCTGATTTTTGGACGGTTTGAGGGAGATGTAGAGGTGGTAGGTTGGGGAGAGGAGGTATCGAGGCGTGTGGGACGCCCGCGGTCCATCATGGTTCATTCCTCATTCCACGGGGTCCATTGTTCAGTGGAACATGGCCCTAGGACTAAGTGCGATAGTCTTTATTCTAGACCCCTAGAACTAAAGAAGTAGTGATTGAACAAATCTTGCGCAATTCCACACCCTCTCCCTCACTCCAGTGGGTTCGGCCAGTGATGGATGAGGAAAAGGAGGCTCTTAGGCTCTTAGATAGGTCAAGCCTGTTGAAGCCAAATTTTGAAATTTGGCCCGGGTGTCGATCGTTCTCCCACCAGTTCGAGATGTCTAATTTCACCAGATCTCAAATAGGCCCGTTGAGGAAAGGTCAGCGTGGAAGAAGGGAAATGTCAGTCGACCAGTAAAGATTAAAGAATTACCCTTCTATACGAGAGTATCGAGCACTTTGTTGATGAGTTGAGGTTGAAGTTGGAGATGCAACATTAATTCTTCCCCTCATTAAATTCTATTCTGTTGTCGCAATGCTGAGTGCGCCAATCGTGCCTGCTTTTCGACCTGAAACTGGCGATCGCGGGTAGACCGCCAGCGAGCTATCAGCCGCTCCCTGCAGGTACAGCCGGCGGAGACTCTCGGAACCAAAGGAAAGGAGTCAGGGGTATCATGGCAGTGCTTACTGCCAACTGCGATGAAAGGATATTGGATTTCAAATGTTCAGATGACAACAGCTATCATTACCATTTGATTCTTTACCTGTGGTGTGGCAAAGATATTCGGATCTACCTCAATAGGGGTGAGCGCGCAGGAGGCCATGTCCGTTATTGATTGGTGCAACGTGGATAGCGGCCATGCAGGAAGCAAAGTGCTTACCTTACCTGAGTGATGCTTGACCATTTGTCATTGGACCGAGGACATCACCTGCTTGCAAAAGATAGGGTGAGTATGTGCCACCGTATTGATCGTGTAACCTCTTTACCGCGCAAGCCAGAGAATTGGGCAGTGGTCAATAATGGAGTGACCACCCAACTTCAATAAATCTATCTTCGGTGAATTATACTCATTGGAGCAGAGATGAATATGCACGAGATCTACGACCGGCGGTGTTGTGGTTTGCTTCGCCGTCACGATACCACAGCCATTGCACACGATGAATGCGATTACATCGTGGATCTCAAGAGCACGAATTGTGGCGGGAAAATGGTACTCTATTGCTTCTCCCGTTGGAAGGGGCATTGAGTTCCCCATTTCATGAGTGATGTGGTCTCTAGAAACCTATGACGAGTCTAGTCGCGTCGGAGCTTCTCGTTCCCACGACTAGTCATGCTCAGTCCCTCACCAACTCCAACTTGATCTTCCGCTTTCCTGTACTCTCCTCTTTGACATCGCTAATCCTTACCATGACTTTCTGAAACAGCTCCACCTCCAGCTGTACACTCCCACTCACTCTCAATACATATTCCTCCGCATCAAATACACCCTCAGGCTCTGGTGTCCCCAGATCCCTCAGACGTATCAGCCCTTCAATGCCAAACCTAGGCACAAAGACTACGAAGCCATTCGAAAAAACTTTCATAACAAAGCCTTCCTCGTCTACCACCCGTCCCTTGAGCGCTTGGCCGACATAGTATTCGATACTCGCCCTTCCGGCCATTTGTGCATTTCGGTGTCGAACGTTGATGTTCTTGCAGACTTCTTCTAGCTTCGGCTTGCTGTGCAGACTAAGATCTAATTGCTCGTATTCAATGGCAGCAGCGAGTTGTCTGTGAGCCTCTAGATCCGCGTATCTTCTGATCGGGCTGGTAAAGTGTGTGTAGATCTCGCTTGCGAGACCGTAGTGTCGGAATTCAGGGTACGATTGTGTGCCAGAGCAGAAGTATTCGGCAGACATCATACAGCGGGTCGCCATGATCCGGACGAGTGTATTAAGAAAAGGCTCATTTGGATCTACGCACGCGTCTAGTGAGTCGGCCACAGCTTTGGAGCTTTCCGTGCGGAGATTGAAACCTCGTTTGACCTTCAATTGATTCGACAATTCTTCAAAATTACTCTTTGGTGGTGCTGCGTGTCGGCGTAGAAGCGCTGTTTGGGGAAACGCCTCGTAGATCTTGCCTGCGACGCTGATGTTGGCGAGAAGCATGAATTCTTCGACGAGGGAATTGGTATCTAGAAGCTCTTTGGTCTTTACGTCGACAGGGTCTGATGTCTCCGACTCGCTTTGTACTCGCACTTCGGGGCTCGCGAGATTCAAGGCTCCAGCGTCCATGCGCTTTTGGCGAAGCTTCTTCGAGAGCATGAGGAGAGTCCGCATGCCCTGGGTCAGGTCGTCCTTTTGCGCTTTGTCGTCGATCCTCAGCTGGGCTTGCTCGTAGCTGAACGCTTCCCGCGACCTGATGACAGATTTAGTAAAAGTCGAATTGACGATCTCTGCATCCTTAGTAATCTCCCAGATGGTCGAGAACGCATAGCGTTCTACATATGGCTTTAGCGAGCAAAGATCTGTACCCAAAAGCATTGGCAGCATGTCGATGCGTTTGTCGACCAAGTAGACCGTTGTACCTCGTATGCTAGCTTCTGCATCCATGGCATTGCCAGGCTTGACGAAATGCGAGACATCTGCAATGTGGACGCCAACCTCGAAATTACCATTTGGCAAAGGGCGGGCGTGAAGTGCATCGTCGATATCCTGGCATCCCACTGGATCTATACTGCAGACTAGCAAATCGCGTAGATCTCTTCTGCCTTTCCAGCCTGGGCCATCAGTGCTCGCAGGCACTTTCCAGTCATGGCCTTCTTGAGGCAGGCAGTCCAAAACGCCTTTAGGAAAAGGTCGGTATTGCACATCGTACTCTAGTAGTAGCGCTTCTGTCTCTGCCCCCTTTGTCTCTAAGTCACCGAGAGACCTCACAAAGTGACCTACAGGATACCTGGACTCTTGATCCCACGAATCGATTGTCACTAGTACTCGCTTACCTAGCAACTCATCGGCTTGTCGGGTACGTAATCGTATTTTTGGTATCCGCTTGTCCATCGGTATCAAAAACACAGTCTGCTGCTTTCTGCCCTGATTTGCTACTGACCCCGAGCTGCTGTCGACATGCCCTACGTACTGACGCCAATTCCGCTTGGTTACACCAACAACCCTGGCAGTCGGCTGCGGTCGACCTTCAATGCTCTTACCTTGGGTCTTCTTAACTTCCTCTTGTAAGGCACGCCGTTCTCGTTCGGTCACGACGGCTTCACCATTCCCTTCTTCATTTTCCGCGTTCTCATTTTTGTTCAGAGTTTCCTCTTCAATAATTTTTGTGGAGGGGGCTTTCCATTGCAATTTCGGCAATACCTCAACAACCACAACGTCACCGGAGACAGCACGATTACTGTTCTCTCGACCAAGGATAAGCAGAGACTTGTCAAAGGCAGGGACATGCACTGAGCCTTCTAGATAATTGTAGGTCGAAACGTTGAAGATGCCCTGATGAAGAGTACCAGCTCGGATCCCAGTCATCATTTTGGACAATGAGAAATAGTCTGGATACAGCTGCTGAGCTGGAGTACTTCTTGAATCATGTCCTTGCCTTGACGCACTGATCATATCAAGGAGCCTATTAGCATCTTCAAGGCCTGATACATAATCGGACAGCGAGCATGCGCTGAGTTTCTCTTCCCTCGCCTTCCGTAGATTTTCTTTGTCGTCACTCAGCATGACCATGGCAGGTGCTTGCTTCGACTTTTTGCTGCTTTTGCAAGCTTTCTGGAGATGTTCACCATACCAACTTACTGCTTTTCTGACAGCTCTATCATTACGATCATTGATGGTCTCACCCTGATTTCTCGTGACGTATGTTTCAAGGCGGAAATCATTGAAAAAAACGTAAAAATGCTTATCCTGGCTTTTAGTAAGGCCTATCACTCGGTTATATAATGGCAAAGATCGATTTCTGAGCTCCTCAAGAACGGTCTGAAGAATTATGACATCGTAAAACCCAGACTGCTGCTCGAAGAGATCCATACCGTTCAGGAGTGCGTTAGTGTCAGGGACGAGATAATGGCCTGCAGGAAAGTTCCTCGTCCCAGCAGGTTTCTCAGACAGAATGAAAGGTGTCACTTTGTAACGTTAGCGGCAATATTCGTCATTAAGGATCAATAGTCTTAGTTTGACTGACCAAGTCCATTTGCGTCCGCTGGGGCGCTTGCCAAGCAAGCTGAGCATAATTGCGAGGAACATGGAATATCTTGTCTCAAGTAGAGCTCTCTGACTATTTTCTGAACCTTGCCACTTTTCGTAGACCTCACAAAGACTTTGCTCGATATGTTCGAAGAATTTGGATCAGCTGTTGACCGTTTGAGACTTGTCATCTTGACGGTACGGCGCTTGACGAGGGTCGGTTCTCAATATAATGGTATACAACACGTTTCTATCATGATTCGGATAGTAACCCTCGTGCTCATGATGTCGTCAAGTAGGTGCACGCTCAGTATGAACAGTCGATTTATCGTTGTTTTCATGCCAGAGCCCAAAGAGGCAAGCGGTACCGAGAAGCTGTAGCCCTAAATCTGCAGGGATTAGCTCCGCAGTGATAACGACGAGCACCACCTGTAAAAGCAATTTCCATTGTGCATGCTCTTACTCCATTGAACCTTTGGGATCTCTCTTACTGCTACCATGTCCCTCGATCCCCCAACGTACTTGAGCTCTCTAGAGAATAACATCAGAGCTAGGCCAATACCATGGGAGGGAGCAGTCCGCGCAGGTACCATCACGGAGAATGACCTCAAGACAATCAAGTCTGTGGATAAAGTCCGGAAGGAGCAACGGCGGCAGACTGTAGAGAGTGATTTGGAGGCTTATCAGAGTCTCATCTTGGGAGGTAGCAAAGGGAAGAGCGTGCTCGAGTCGGCCTCAAAACGAACAGATGTCATTCAGTATATGTTGGTGCTCACTGGAGATTTGATCAATGGTGCACTTTTCTACCCAGAGACTACAAGACTTTGAGCTGACAGCATATTTCTTAGATGCTCCCGCATTGGCGCCGAAGCTCTTAGAACACCCAGAACCATACAAACCATTAGTGCCCTACCTATCACACTCAACAAATCCAGAAGACCCAATTCCTCTACTCGCATCCTCCGTCCTCACATTGCTTCTCTCAGCTGCCCAGACACAGTCGCCGAAGTCTGATGCAAAAGCGGACGAGGCCCTTACCAAGCTCTACGCCTATCTCTCTACCCTAACAAAGAGCCACGATAGCGGTCTACAGGACATAGCAGTACAAGAATACTCTTCGTTGCTGCGATCAAAAAAGGCCCGCGAACTCTTCTGGAACCAGCGCGAAGAAACCGTGCAACCTTTGGTTGACATCCTCCGATCAGCTGTTGGCGTCCCCAAAGATAGCGACTCAACGCTCTACAATGGCACCAGCAGTATTCGCACAGCTGCAGATGGCAATCTAAGCATCGATCTGCAACTTCTCTATCACGTCCTTCTCACCATCTGGCAGCTATCCTTCGAAGCTTCTCTCGTCGGCAAAGGACTTGAGAAGGAACAAGAGATTATCGCCCTCTACGCCCGACTCCTAAGACTATCTCCTAAAGAAAAGACCACCCGCCTCCTCCTCTCCACCCTCGTAAATCTACTCTCCGCCCCTTCAAATAAGTCCACATTACTACCAACAGCAACAACAGCCCGCCTTCCCGCACTTCTCTCCAACCTAAAAGGCCGCCATCTTACCGATCCCGACCTCCTCGACGACCTCAAAACACTTACTGAAATGCTTGACGATTACACCAGTTCCCAGACCACCTTTGACGAATATGCTGCTGAGCTCCAAGCCGGACGCCTACGCTGGTCACCCCCACACAAAGACGCCACTTTCTGGCGGGAAAACGCCCGCAAAATCCTCGACGACGATGGAAATGCACTGCCGAAGAAATTACAGGAGATTATGCAGAAGGGATGGGATGACGACAAGCAGGTTTTAGCTATTGCGTGTAATGATGTCGGATGGCTGGTCAAGGAGGCGCCGGAGAAGAGAAATGTGCTGGAGAAATTAGGCGTGAAGGGGAGGGTAATGGAATTGATGACGGATAAGGATGAAGGGGTTAGATGGGAGAGTCTGAGGGCTGTAGGGGAATGGATGAGGTATAGCTTTGATGAGTGAGAAGACGAGTATCATTTCAAAGTCTGGTGCTTCCGGCATTGTGCTATTAGATGTGTACGAGTCAGTGGGGCGTAAGCCGTACTTCGCACGATGAGATGGGCCTTGAACCTCAGATATGATCGTCACATGTATACTTGAGCTTACATAGACCTTCTTAAAATGAAAGGAGCTGCTTCCGTTGCTCAACCGCCTCCTACAAACGCAAGCACACTAGTGTCACTCTGTTCTCGTACGAATGCTTATACCATCTTTACCAGTGAAAATCTCACATCCTTACTGTCTCATTTGTTCGCTCTGCTTAGGAACCTTACTTTAAGCTGCCATTCTACCAATATCTTCAGACGATCTCCGTCAGTCGAACGACGCATGACATTGCCCAACAATTTTCCAGACACTGAATGGACCATTCAAAATTGCGGACGTAGGGGTTGTGTATGATTGAGTTTTGCATCCTTTGCGATGATGAATACGATTGATCTGGTGCTTGGACTGGAATATATCATACTGTTTCTCCACCGAGGCTTGCGAGAAGAGTGTCACTATGGTGGTCAGAGTAGGTTACTACTTTTGGCTATTTCGATGTGACATTAGCTCAAGCTCAGCAAATAGGCGGACCACCTTCACGAGATCTGAGTGTCGATTGGGGTGCGTGTTCCGGCCACTGGACCTGCTGGACAGGCTGTGGATTATGAAATCATATTAGTGTGCTTGCATTTTGCAAAGTTGATTTACCAAAATATATCTGCAACAGTGGTCAATGTATCTCGAAACAAAGCTCTTTCATACCTAGCTAAGATCACTCTTTCCAAAGAAATGGGCAAGCATAACCCAACTCCCAACGCAGTATACGCAACTTTTCATTCCACACCAAATCAAACGAAATATCTCCTTCTTCATACTTTTATCTTTCCACTTCTCAATACCCACCAACTTGCTCATCCTCATCAAGAACCATCCACCACCCCCCACAAAGACAATGTCTTTGCAGTCCCAACATAGCCATATTACTTCTCGTAAATTGCACATCCTCAGTCACATTCCCACATTTAGTGCACCTCTTCAACCCTGCATCTTTTGTCAATTCCGATTTCCGCATAGCATCAATCGGATGTTCTCTCCTCCATCTCTTGCCGTGTTCATCATCGACCGTGAGGCCAAGGATGCTAGTGTCAGTGAAATAGAGTTCTGCAACGTTGATCTCCTCCTTGAGTTGACCAATAGTATTGATAAGGAGGTCTTTCACAGCCGGCACAAGAACGGCGGGGATGGTGGCGTTGATGAGCATTTCTTTCTCTATGATATTCCTCTCTTCAGCACCCATTCCAGCATGCTGATAAGAATCCCTTATCTCAGCTTCAAGGTGTGTCAGAATGTGGTGGAACTGTAGTACTGTGACTGGTGACCTCTGAATTACGGTCTCTAATTCCCGGTAGGCAAGGGCGAGCAAGCCTACATGGCGGTGGTTCTTAATTGCAAGGCTGAGGGGACCGCTGATGGCAGTGCAGATGAATTTGAGGAAGGCGCGGGAGGATGAGACGAGGAGCAGGGGGAGAGCAGGGCTGGTGGTTTTGCGGGCTGTGAAAGGGTAGTCAGACGGCTGCAGAGGCTTTGGAGGCGGCCGGGGAGTGAAAGGAAAGCCAGGACGTACCTTGTTGTTCGAGTAGGTGAGAGATCTCGGCGTCCGTCTGGGCGAGATTATCGGAAATGAATTCGGACAGAGCGATGAGTTCGTCGATGATAAAATTCACCAGTGAGATCGACCATGATGCCATGGGAATGATGAAGTCAATCGTTTCTGATGTAATCTTAGCATCGGGCGACTGATAAAGGCCAAATCCTCCTACACGTACCAGGGGTCTTCAGCCTGTTGTCGCTGGGTTTGCCGAGCGCATTACCGAGAGCTATCGCGATATATCTCGTATGCAACATCGTTCGGGCCACGATCGCCGGGAGTGTCGTCGGTCTCTCGTCTCCAGCGTATCCAAGAGCTGCTTGGGTACTTATGAAGCGATAGACTGCACTGTTTTGGACCGCTGAGGTAGGTTGTGCCTCGATCGAGTAGTCGATAGGGAAGCCCAGCACGAGATACGACTCGCTTAAGAAACGAAGACTAAATTGTTCGGTGTCCACAAGTGCTGAGAATGGGTCTAGCTGAAACTGTCCACTCATAAGTTGAGACGAGAGAGCCTGCATGGTTGCGAGGAGATCGTCAACATGGCTCATGCCATTCATCAGTGTCTCTGTGAATTGCATGACGAAAGCCTGGTTTACACTTTCAAGAACGGCTAGTTGTACATCAGCGAATATCACAAACAAGAGGAGCATTCCACCAACAGTCATCAATAATTCTTTGAGTAATGTCATGCTCCAATTGCATGAGGCCCAAAGACACTCCATGCTGCGCGTCAAGAGATATGGTGCTGCAGTTGTTGGGTGACATTGCGACGTGCAAACCTTGATCTGATCAGTAGCTGGGAGTAGATTACTGCGCTTATGATTTGCTCACATGGACGTCTTAAAGGATTGAAGCCAACTTGTCCAAGGTTCAGAAACTCCTGCTGGTCTTGGAGGAGGACTTCCATGCTCGTTCTATCACGATACTCGATGCTTCCATCACTGTACAACATCGTCAAGACGGTGCCCATGTTAGTCTGCTGGATACTTAAAAGCGTTTTCGAGGTCACAATGTCGGGAGCTCTTTTCAGAATTGGGCCCGTCTTTGGATGATCAGAATGTCATTATGAGCGGGTACAAAGGCCATGAGGAGACTCACTGGGAGATTACCACCAGAGGAGCGATTGGACTTCTTTGACGACAAGGATTCGAAACTTGAGTGTAGTTTTGGTGAAACTGTCTGTACTTCCCACTTTGATAGCACTATTGATTGTAATGGTGGGCTAGTTGAATCGCGATAATCATCTGAAACATATGAAAAGACAGCGAGTACTAATGGAGGCGTGTACTCCCTAGACTGGGGAATTGGTCCCGGTGGTATTAGATCAAGAAGCGACAGTTGAGCTCTTGGTGGCAGAAAACCATGCACCATTGACTCGCTTTCAATGTTGTCATTAAGTGGGGAACAACCGTTCAGAGTGTTAAGATGCTGCAGGCTGACTCTCATGTTCCCGAAATCTAGAACGACTCGATATATCCGCAGCTCTTTATCATTATTGTACGTTGCCAGGAGCAGTGGGCTGTCTACAGATCGTCAATGGGTCTTGTTCAAGTGCATAGATCGGGTTTATTACCCTTCTCTGGGCTTGGTTGATGTTTCTCCTCCAGAACTATTTTTTCCACGCACATTGTAGCATGCGTGAGTAGTTCCAAGGGGCTTGAGAGGCTCTCTAACTCCGCCTTGAAGTCCTGGTACTTGCCGTCCTGACCCTGAAACAAAATTCTGATGATTCCGTTTTTTGTCACAGTCAGAAGCGTCGCCTTGTTTTGGTGAGGGTTACGAGCACCTAGATACCTGTGCCGGTAACAGGAGACCTTCCAGCGGTTGTCAGTCTTACGCATAGGCTTATGAAAGGTGAACTACGATATGGTCAACACACTATTATCGATCAACAGGTAAACCGATTAGTGTGCCTACAATTTTGTCATTGTGCAACCACATCACACCAACCACAGAACTAAGGTTGTCTTCAGGATCAATCACGCAACGTCTTGTGATACTGAGACGATTGATGGGAGGCATCAACATCACAGAGTATATCGATGTTCGCCCATAGACATCAATGACAGCTAAGTCTGTTCCAGAATGGCTCCAAGACAAATGCACGAGAGGACTCCCGGTATCAGTCTTAGAAGCATCCTCCAGTATATTCTCTTTGCTCATTACCCATTGCCCATCCTGGGGATCACAGAACAGATGACGTAGGATTACACTACGGTCGTCTGCACTGATATAGGCAATACATCCATTATTAGACCACACAAGTTTTCTGATTGGTCTTTAGGACGTTCTCTCTCAGAGGGGGGCAAGAGACGTACTGACGGCACCCGCTGAGACACAGCTCGTCCACACGCTGGGGGATACCCCTTGGGATGGGTTCAGGGAGCTGTAACGGAGGGCCTTCCCCGAAAAGATCATCTAGATCCTGGTCCATGACAAATGGCATTTGATTCAATCAACGACGTCAGTAGCAGGAAGTGTTCAAGAATGCCTTCGATGAATAGCTTTATTGAAAGCAAGCGTGGCAATTCATCAATCGCATATTCCCCATTCATACCCCGATTTGGCGGAAAGAACGCAGCGTCACGGCGCACCGTTCACACTCATCAGAGCCTTTGTGAGGCCTTGGCGACTGTGCCTGTTGAGGATCCTTGTCATATCTGGCCTCTTTCACAAACGAATACTTCCATGCTGAGAAGCCAGAAAATGATAGTCGCTACAATCTTCGGCCATCAATTCGAGAAAAATGCAGCGTTGATGGAGTGGCATAAGGCAACAAGGCTACAACTAGATTGGATGGAATTGTCACTTTGATCGGCAGGGTTCAGCGGTTCCAGGTAAACAATAGGTGTAAACAATAGAGGTCTTGGCGGACCGCCCTTGCGGCTAATTTAAGCGCATCGAAGCCCAGATGTGGAAGACATTCACTTTCCACCTTCCCCATTGTTTTACGAACAATAGCTTCCCGCAACTCCGCTATTCACACCAGCTACTTCTCGCATATTCGTCGCTTTTCTACTCATTTTGACTTCCCTTTAAGCCATGTTACCAAGGCACTGCCCCTGATTGATCTCACTTGCAAACAACAACCCGCGACTGTAAAACATGGACAGCGATAGCGACAGTAGCGCCCTGACAGACCTCTCCTCCGAGCTGAGCTCTTTGAGATCACGATCGCCTTCTCCTGTATTTGGATACCCCTCCCCTCAATCATCTCAAGAGCACAACAGCAGCTGCACAGACAGCCAGCAAGGATCCCGTAAGCGTCCTCGGGAATGCGACGATGGACCGCCAGCGAAGAAGAGGAAGAGCTTGGAAGCAAAGCCAAGGACCACAGTGCATCTAGATCTACGGTCATCTGCCGCTGCGATTGACCAGACCTCTCAGCTCGCTTTGTTGCTGAAGACTTTGCGCAAAAGGCGAAAGATTGTTGTGATTGCGGGCGCAGGGATTTCTACATCTGCGGGTAGTAAGTCTTGTTAAACGCCCTGCCTGCCACTAGAACAGTACTAAAGCCTACGTAGTTCCTGACTTTCGATCCTCCAATGGCTTGTTCGCTAGTCTTAGAAGTGAAAACAAGCTCAAGGCGTCTGGCAAGCATCTGTTCGATGCTTCGGTGTACCAGACTAATGATGCTACGTCATCCTTCCACGATATGGTACGAGATATGTCATCAATGGTCAAAGATGCAAAACCAACTCCCTTTCACGAGATGCTAGCAACTTTAGCAAGTGAGGGGCGCCTCTTGCGCCTGTATACTCAGAATGTTGACGGCCTCGATACATCGCTTCCACCTCTTTCAACAAGTGTACCGCTAGAAAGGAAGGGTCCGTGGCCACGTACCATACAATTGCACGGAAGTTTAGAGAATATGGTGTGTACGAAGTGTAATATACTGAAGCCATTCGATGGTACCCTTTTTGAGGGCCCTCATCCGCCTCCCTGCGAGGTGTGTACAGCCCATGATGAAGTGCGGACGGAGCAAGCGGGAAAGCGAAGTCACGGAGTTGGGAAACTTCGACCGAGGATGGTTCTCTACAATGAGCACAACCCTGATGACGAAGCAATTGGTGCAGCATCCGCTGCGGACCTTCGTGCCCGACCTGACGCAGTCATCGTGGTGGGCACGAGTTTAGAGATTCCAGGTGTGAAAAGGATGGTGCGAGAAATGTGCAAAGTCGTGCGAGGAAGGAAGGAGGGCGACGCGATTTGGATAAACCGCAACCCTCCACCCATTGCAAAGGAATTTGAGGATTGTTGGGACCTGATCGTCGCAGGAGATTGCGACACAGTAGCCCAACGCGCGAACATGCGGCGGTGGAACGATGAAGGCATCGACTACAGAGACTGCACAGAATCTGAAGCTGAACGAGTGAAGAATGAGACTGGTATCAAGGTCCTCGTTAAGCCGCAAAAGAAGAAGAGCCCCGCGCCCGAGACCAGCGTATCGCCAAGGAAGAGCAACTCTCCAGCCATGCCTACTCCAGCAGACAGTCCTAAGGTCAAGACAGCGGAACTTCCAAAAATATTCCAATTTCCGCCACTCAACCTCAAGGAAGCCAAGAAGAAGCCAAAAGTCAATGGCGCTCCCAAGAAGAGTATGGCGAGAAAGACGATATCAAAGTCTTCATCGAAGTCCCAGCTCACCAAAGTCTCAGTCTCACGGACAACCGCCGGCCTTCCGAGCATCAAGACTTCCTTCAAGGTCACCAAGGTCCAAGCTCGCCCAGACACCCCGAAAAAGCAGAAAACCACTACACCGCCTCCACTCAACAAGCTTCGCACTTCACCAACTGGCATGGAAAAGGCGAAGAGGCTTCTAGAGTTTGTTGCGCGGGAAGAGGAGGAGCAGCAGCAATCACATCCAATGGCTCAAATTTCACCTACATCTGCACGATATAACGGTCAATTGAGCCCAAACAAGGACTATCTCGCCACCGTCAAGCTCGAGAAAGTGGAGGTCCCATTGAAAGTCAATACTACAAACAAGGACGATAACCGGCTAAAGCGAATGAGTGAAGAAGTCGTCTCGCCCACGGGCTCCCCACCAAGGGGCATGAACGGCCTCCTTTGCAACTGTTAGATCCGATTTTGATGTTGAGAAGGAGTCTGTATAACTTTAGGTACATATTAGTGAAGGGATTTGTTACGACGGAAAGATACCCTATTGTTGATTTATGGCGGCGTTGAATGAGTGTATTTTCCTGCCTCCGCTGCGAAGAAAGGCATGGTGCTTTTCCTTTCTATGGGTTATGGAGATCGGAACGACATTGCTGAGATGTTGCTTCACTATATTTGAGGGTCGTGCGGTCGTGAAGGACTTGTGGCAGCTTTCAATATGCCTTCGGCTATTGTGTGTTCAATCATTTACATGCATTGTACATACGCCAAATTGTTAGATCTTGTCAAGTTTTAACTTACAATAGAGACGAAGCAGTCTCTGAACGCTTTCACACTTCTTTGA
>JASZXT010000559.1:0-17832 GCA_035521555.1 Lecanoromycetidae sp. Uapishka_2 | reverse complement strand
GGGTGGAGGGGTGAAAGGGAGTAAGAGTTGGATTTTGAGGAAGAAGGAGCAGATGGAAAGGAAAGGGAAAGTTGTGAAGAAGAATTCGAAATATACCGGAAGGTCGAGAAAAGTACGATTCTAAAGAATAGGTTCTCTGTTCCTGACGTTGTTGGCTTTAGCGTGGCGCTGCAGGAGTTTAGACATGAGGGGTATAAACTAGGAATCGAGGCAGTCTCGATGTTGCTACAAGCGTTGAAACAGCTATTGGCAGCGAGGCCCTAGTGGTCAAATAATAAAGAGAAGCTACTGACCGCGGCATCTGAATAGACAGCACAAACCATCTGTCCTGAAAAGTGGGGGAACAGGAAGACATCGCGCACAACAGGATCTATTGTGGTGTTTTCTCCAGATAACCACTTCTTAATGCGTGTTACCAAACCATTGTAGAGTCGTATGAAAGATGGCTAACCCCGTCTTCTCCGTCCATGGCTCCATACGAGATGAAGATAGATGGCCTTGTCGTCGAATTAGAGGTAATATGAGTATCTGTTCACGCTCTTGGGGTGGGTGCATGATGTGGTGAAAGACGAAATGTACCGGTTGAAAAGGTCATATACAGGCAACGTGTAAGATGTGGTGAAGAGCGAATTTGAAGCGAAACAGAACGATAAATAGGCTTGTTTGTCAATACTTCTTGTCTGTCTCATATTATATTACCACAGTTGCCTGAGCCCTTACTGACACTTTCCTGCGCCGTCCAAAATTCTGCTTCATATTCGTCAAGCTTCCTCAATCCTTACAAGAATCTCTTCCAGAAGCCCCTCCAGACATGGCCCAATACCTCCGCCCATACCAACTGGCGCCTCGTGGTCTAGGCTCTCAATCTCTGCGAGAAAATCGGCGACTTGGTACATCCGACGCTTAATTTTCTCGTTAACCTCGCTCAGCTTGCGATGTTCACCCCGAAGGACAGCTTTCTCGCTGGGAGAAGCGAAGCGAGATTTGGCTGCAGAGTCTGAGATGGATTGGTTGAGCTGGCGGGTACGACGAAGGAGAGCTGACTGCAGAGCGGGGACTAGGACACCAGAGCACGCAGTGACGCTGTTATGAGGAGCTGCTGGCCAGGTCGGAGAATCAGGGGTTGAGGCTGAGGCATGGGAGAAGCCTGCCGAGGCGCTTGGAACGCTGGTGTGGCTGTTGGACGAAGAGTCGTTCGTGATTGAGGATAGCGCTGACTGTCCATTTGCAAGAAGCGCATTGAGAGTTGGGACTGGCAGGGGCTGCTGTCCAGATGGCAATGCAATGGGCTGCTGAGCTTCGTATGGAAGCTGGTCCTTTCGGCTGACCGGAACCTGTCGAGATTGCTGCTGATTATCGGGCTGAGAACGGAAAGGAGGAATCTGTGGCAACTCATATTTTCCTGGAAGAGCATTTCCTTTCCGCAGCTCCCGAGTGATATCGGGACCCAAATTGAAGACTTCCATATCTTTGATAAGTGAGTCTTGGTTATTGGTGTCGTGATGTGCTGATGTATTCTTGTCCTGGGAAGTTTGCGGCGCCTGTGTAAGAGCCGCAGATATCTGAAGCTGTGATGAACCGCGTGGTTGTTGTTGCCCTTGTTTGGCTGGTGACGGAGGAAGTGGGACCCTAGCTGCTGCTCCCGGAGACAAGGGCCCTGTTGCTACTGTTGCTGTTCTCGTTGCTGATGACGGCTGCAGAGGTTTTCTTGATGGTGACCAGCCTCGCCCGGGAGCGTTTGGCGAACTTATTTTGACAGTATCGTCAAATTCCTGGGTACCATTGGGTTTTGATTTCTCGTTTGCTTTGCGATCGGGACTTCTGTGGGTAAGGTCCGCGTCAGCACCATGGTGCGACCTTGCGTTCGCTGCTGAGTCGTTCATTGCCCTCAACCCAGCGCCTCTACCTCCTGCTGGTCTCACAGTACCAAAATCCCATAAATCCTCGTCTTCTGTTCTTGATCTTTCACGTGCCTGGCTCGAATCGTCGCTCTCATCATCCGAATTCTGATCACCATGCACTGCTTGCCAGCGTTCATAACGTTCTATTAATTCTGTGAGGTACGTTGTTTTCTTGGCACGACGAATAAAAGGATGCTTCAACAGTTCCTTGGCCGACGGTCTTTCTTGCGGCGAACGTTTCAAACATAGATCAACGAAGTCCTTGAAACTTTTGCTATAATCTCCTTGCAATGTCGGAGGCGGGTTTTTCGGAATTAAAAACAAAACTTTCATCGGGTGTATGTCAGAGTACGGCGGTTCTCCTTTTGCTAGCTCTAGAGCAGTGATTCCCAAAGACCAAATGTCCGCTTTATGGTCATAGCCAGATTGTTTGATGACCTCTGGTGCCATCCAGAACGGCGTACCTACAAATGTATTTTTCTTGGTCATGGTGGCTGAGAGCTGCCCAGATACACCAAAATCTGCAAGCTTGACCTGGCCGTTTGCGCCGAGCAAGACATTGGCAGCTATCAAATGGAAAATCATAAGCCATTGCATGATAGAATGTTACGATAGCGCACTGTCTCACCTTTGATGTCTCGATGCAATTTCTTATCAGCGTGTAAGTATTCCAGACCCATTAAAAGCTCCCTAATAATAATGGTGATATACTCCTCAGCGATCAGACCAGGCTTCAAGAGGTCTGCACAGCTTCCACCTGAGCAGAATTCCATAATGATCCAGAGATCCGACCCTTTCAAAAAAGATCCATGGTATTTTGTGACGTAGGGCGAGTTGAGCTCAGATAGGATGGAGATCTCCTGAATGATGTCCTCGACCTCGTCTTCTGCATTTTCCACGTCGATGATTTTGATAGCTACAGCCTGGCCTGTTCGGCGGTCAACTCCTTTATAGACTTTCCCGAAGCTTCCGCCACCAATACAATTTTGTCTCGAATACAGTGTTTCTGGGTCCACAGTCCCACCCACAGCATGCGGACCAGCCATGGTTTCAATTGAGCTCTTGCACTGTCAAACTTGTCCTTTCGTTCAATATTCCTCGCTCTTCGGACCCTTCCAGCGAGCGCTCCCAGGACTATGGAGAATTTCGTGGTGAAAACCCTCTAGAAGGCAGACTTCCCTTGGGCCTTTTCCCAGCGCTTCGTGGCTTCGAACAGGTAGGTGGAGGAGGCCCCTTTTTACAAGAAAGAAGATTCGTTATCGTCACTTCGTCAATCGTGAATCGTAAGGCCGTAGAGGGTTTGGGTTTTACACGTGCATGTGGAAAGCGGTGATTTTCCTGGGAGAGTTTATGCCTTCCTAGTAGTGGAAAGAAGCTTGTCAGTCTTGTGTGTCGCTGAGATGTCATGATTGTGCACTGTGAACAGCATGTTACCTTTGAGAACAGATGTGTGACTTGAGAGAATGGACTAGAGATCAATTGATCTCAGAGACAATTTGTTTCAGAGATATACGCGGTTACGGAGACGTTTTGGCTCCCTGTAACCAACGATTCCCGCCGTGAAGTATAGGTCGTTGGAGAGGGTGTTTATTGTTACAGAAAGACAAGCCTACAGGAAATGAATTGCCTCTGGGGCGTCATAAAAGATGGAGACATTGGGTGGTATCACCTTCTATTTCGGAGGTTGTAGATTATTCGCTGACGATCCCCCTCGTGCATCAGCCGAGTCCCTTGCAGCTCGGGCGCTAAGGACGCCATCGACCTAACTACATCGAGACACATGTCTATTCTTGGAAATAGACCGTGATGCACTCTTGTGTGTTTGCTTTGCCCTAGTTTACAGAGGTCAAGGTAACTTCGCTCAAGCCTATAGAATCGTGTATTCGCTCATGGCGAAGATATTTGGGCTGAAGAAAAGGTGCTGAGATAAACCATCCGCTCTACTTAATAGGGAATTCCATTCGTGAGCAGTTGAAATTGATCGTAGACTCCTGTTGAATAGCTGCTGTAGCTCTTCTTTATCAAGAATCGCATGAATTCCGCCGCCTCTCGTTCGCTCTTCTCCAGGACGAATCTTTGCCGAAGATGGGCAATAGTCTCTGGCTTGAAACATGGAAGTCCACTGCCGAGCATGAGCACAACCATGTGACAGAGTTTCTCTGTATGCTGGCGAGAAGCGAGGAAAGCCTTGACGCAAAGCTCCTCGAACCATTTGTAGGACTGCGAAGTTGTGCTACCGCCCATTACGGCTACCATTTCGGATGTAAGCTTGAAAGGGGCGCGTTCAAAGCGAACACCTCCTGGTGCAATGTCAAAGCAGAAGCCGAAGTCGATGTGAAGGATATGTCCGGCATCATCGACCATGATGTTCCCGTTATGCCTATCCTTGAATTGGAGAAGGTAAGAGATCACGGAATAAGCTGCCATGCTTTTGACAAAATTGTTGCGGGCTTCCTGAAATCTGATGGAGTTTTCCGCTCCGTACTTGGATACAAAGTAGTCGTAGAGGCCGTTGACAGCCTCGCGACCGAGCATATCTCTTGAAATTGAATTGGGTAGTACATCGATGACACCACATCCTGGAGCTGTGGCTGTCACTCTGTACGGGTAAACATAGACATCCAGGCCGACGTTGTTGAAGATGCCTCGGAAAGCTGCAATTATCTGCAGCGCGAGCATATCTTGGCGACAGTCATCTCCGACCTTAAATATGGCGGATTGCCAGACTTCGTAAGTGCTCTCTGAAGTGACTGTAGCGTCTCCTCCCTCCTCTTCATTCTGGTTTGTCTTCTCCAGCATATGGTCCGTACCTTCCATGCCCCCACGATTTTTCTTAATACGGAATGTGGCCATATATGGCGCTTTGGCATGGCTTTGCAATGGTTTACCGGACTTTCGGTCGATGCCAATGACGGTGCCATCTGGATTACTGGGCAAGTAGACCCCAATCTCGACTGTAATCTTCCGCAACTCTTCCTCTATCTTCTGCTTCTTCTCTGGCTTACTTTTCTTGATGAAGGGTCGCAACTTGCCTGAGATATCCGTAATTTCGTTGAAAAAGGAGAACTCCCGCTCGTAAAACCCTTTGTCTGTGCCAGAGAAGCTCGCTGTCATCCGAGCCTTAACTACATCTAGTGTAGGCTTCAAAGAATCCTCCTGGTAGACCTCTTAGCTCTGAAGGATTCCGGAGGATTTGTCAACTTACGATGCTTGACTCTTCGTCTTTGTAAGCGTTCGCCGTCATATTCCAGATGATCTGATGTGCGAACAGTTGCGAAAACTTGGCCGTCTCGATGATGTACCTTTGAACGTATCCGAGCACATCATATCGCAGGGTCTGGACGATTTGTGGGACATAGAAAAATGTCACATCGACTGTGTGGCTTTCTAGTGCCCTCATGGCATACTGAATGATAAACGGGTCGTTGCGATACTCGGCCAAGAAGTAGGTCACTGCAGTGACAGGATTCACCGCAGCCCAATAAAGCAGATACTGTGAGCGTTAGCTTTGTCAATGGCTTATAGGGGTAAAGAAAATACCTTGAGCTGAAAGGGCAGATCAGTTGGTAACGAGGAGCCTATCAGAATCTGGAGAGCGTCGGGCTCCTCAATGGCGCGCTCTGGATACTTGAGAAGCATGGAACGAACGTCATCAAAAAGCCTCGTAGACGCGAAACGAGTTGTCAATTGCACGGCAAGACTAGAGTTCTCTGTCCACGCTGCTCTCAAAATTGACGATAGAATTGTCTGTATAGCTGAGATCAGCGAGAGCTTACACTCAATGCCAAAGGTACTTACGTCTGAGGGAACCTTGCCGGGATGTGCCGACGTAAACACATGCCGTCTTTCATGATCAAGCGGGTAAAGCCATACTACCAAGCGTGTTTGCTCATCTTCAAGCAATATGTTCAATAGATCCTGCTTATTAGCGAGAGACCGGAGATTGCCAATGTCCTTCACAAATAGCGAGGACACCGCTCGTAATGCAGCTTCAACATCAGCTATCAGACCGACTTCTGCCTTGACCTGCAGTCGATTTCCTCCAAAGGACCACCTGTCGAGTGTCAACCCGGTTGAGCAGGAGTCAAAAAGGGGCTGTCCTACCTAGGTTGATGATAGAACCAAGCTAGAGCGGCGCTGAGAATTGCGTCTTTCAGCCTCCATCGCGCCGCTTGGTCCAGACCAGTGGCGTGCCTCAGAATATTCAGCCCGAACAAAACTGCCTGGAAATGGAATTCGCGAGCCAGGGGATGAGCTGCAGAAGATTGTAATGCTACAAGCGTGGTGATGACTAGCTTATGAAAGATCATCTGGGTATGAGGGCTGCCTAGACGGCTAGCGTTGAAATGGCTGCCCAAGAAATGCAACATCCGAAGATGGGGGGCGATAAGATCATGAGCTGCTTGCTGCTTTTTCAATAGGATTGTCTTGTCCGAGGGTGCAAACTCTTCTTTGATGTAGAAAGGGTCGAGATGTCTGGTCGGCGAATTAATCAAGCCTAGGTTTCTAGGAACGCAAAGACTTACTGGAGCTTGTTGCTAAACACCCCAATGCGTCTGTGTATCGTCTTTTCCCAATTTTCGGCGATTGCTGCCACAATCTTGGGCTCCATACGTGCATTCTCATTTATTACACCCAGCCACAAGGATATCCCAAGCTTGATAGATTGTTTAGTAAATATTAAGAAGGGTATTCCTACAAGGTATTGTATGATGGCACACTGATCCTTGTTGGTCCTACAAAGCAGAGCGGCGGCACGCCTGAGTATGTCCCTTAGCTCTCCAATCAAGACGACATTCCCCTTGGAAACCCTATGCTCAAGATGGGCGAGGATGGCTTGGTCGTCCTCCACTTCTTGGATCGAATCTTCACTGGGCTCGTTCGGTTGTCCATCTGGGTAAGGGAAGTAAGTCAGGGCTGATTGTGCTTCTCCATATCACTGGGACTTACTAGGGCGTAGGGTTCTTGCTAAATTGTGATCGTAAGCAGGTAGCGCATCAGCATATCTGTATTCCTGGCGTGTCGTATACTGAGCAACGAAGTCAGAGGCTGTGTTGATGTTGGCTTCCCCATGGCGGTCGATCGCTCCTAAGTTCAACTTGAGCTCGGGTCTTGAAAGCTCTGTCAGGTAATGCAGCTTACCTAACTTATGGTCTGATGTTGGTATCACTGAACCCATTTCCAATGCGAAGCTTCTTCCCAAAGCGATGTGACCATAAGTCCCTTCGTCATCAAATTCGGACAAGTACGTCTGGCCCCGTTTAGCTAGGGCCTTTGATAATTTACGAGTAGATTTTACCTGCAGCAGTCCTTTGACGTCTAATGGCGCTAGACTGATCACAGTTGTGACCCAAACCCTGGCGCGCCGGTAGAGGTTGTTGAGAGTGCTTCTCCTTAGATCGTAATCGTCGGAAAGCTCAACAGATACTCGACAACGTGCAGACGCATAATTCGCTTTCAGCTCGTATTCGTCCAGCTCCGCTTCGAGACAGCTTGTCCACATAATGGTCAGTAGCTCTAGCAAAGCAAATAAGGATGATTTCTGGCATAAAGAGGACGGAATTTGGCCAATAATCTTATCAGCACAAGAGGCAGCAACCTGCTGGACCCTGGGGATGCGATTACAGCATCCAGTAAACATAGACGCAAGCTGCTCGGCTATCAAAGGAGCTGCACTACCTCGATGAGGACCTCCCATCGTGGTCCTCAAATATGTCGTCATGACTTCGTCTGTCACTGCTTTCATACAGTTCTCCATAGCGTTACCATTGAGGCTAGGGTCCAAGAAGTAAGTGAGAATGTGAGAACAATCACCTGCGCCCGCCCTGAGTGTTTCCACGAGATACGTAGCGCTCAAAAAAATTACTTTTGGGTAGCTCAGGCCTCTGATATCGGATTCGCACTTGGGCAGCAAATGAATGAGGCGCCTCTTCTGCTCGGCGATGTGAGGTGCATTCATCCCACGTCTCAAAACCGTGTTCAGCTCTATCTCGCTCTCGAACTGGTTGGCACGGTCCTCGCCGACCAATGTCCTTGAATGTATCGCAAGAATTCGAAGCTCGTTGGCGCACTGTTGACCATATGATGAACTTGGAGTGATGCCGTGAACGACAACGTTGAACCAGGCTTCACGATGGAGAGGAGCAACATACTCGTCATCGCTAATTTCGGCCTTGTTCGTTTTCACAGATGCAAGAACTGCAAGTGGTGGTATCAACTCCACAAGTTCTCGAGCAGCGAGATCGACATCAGCCTGGTGGGTGTTGTCGCTCTCATGAACATCTCCTTTACTGACGATCAGCTCCAATAGGTGAATCAGGTATATTTGATAGAGAGGCGAGTCATGCTGCAGGGACCTCGCGATAGAAGTTCTGGCGTTCCTGATCTGCGAGGGTCTGTGAGTATATCTTCTACGAGCGGAGTGTTTGCGATCTTACTGATTCTAGGATCGTACTATTTCGCCGAACAACAGCATCATGACCGAGTCGGGCATATAGTTTCAGCAATGAGTTGAACTCGTTCGGTCCACCAGCTGCGGCAAGCTTGGCCGTCTCGGTTGTGATATGTAAGTCTACCGCCAAGCTTACTCTTCCCAACTTTTGTAAGAGCATCGATTGTGCCAAAGCTGTGATTTTATCATCTTGGCATGTGGTTGCGATGCTGACGATTGCACGTACTATGTTGCCATATGCAGTCGCTGTATCCTCTTCGCCACTTAGGTCTAAGGAGATGGCGCTTCCATTAGACTGTTGGGTGTATCCAGTACTTTTTGAGGAGTTGGCGTTGCTGTTTTGTATCTCTGAGCTAGCATGAGACTTCTCGGTAGCTGATTGTGCACTGAGAACATTACCAAGTGAGTATAAGCCGGTAATCACTGCATCTTGTGATAACATGCGGAGTATGAAAGTCAAGCTACGAGCAGCGACAAGGACGGTTTCACCCTTGATACCGCCTTGGACGACAAATCTTGGCAGAGAACGACTTAGACTTGAAGCAACTGCAGGAGAGAGTTTCGCGATAACTGCCATAGACTTGAGAACCACACAAGCTAATGTATCATCGGCCATTTGGATTGGATCGGCCATAGTATCTTCAAGCCAGGACAATAGGATGTCAGAGTCAGCAATTTCTTCATCTATCACCATGCAATTGAGAAATGTATTTAATGTATGCGCTTTGACGGCAAAAGCAAGTCGTTGTTGCCAAGCTGACCCCAACTGAAGGTAGTCAGAACCGTCTTCTAGCAGGCGCATAGACTCAGCAGCCAAATCCGTTATGATCTCTGTCAGAGCTGTGCTGGCACTGTGCTGTTCTTGCAGACTAAAATCTCCGTCATATATTAGTGCGTCAAATATGTCGCTTCTTTTCAATTGTTCTGCGGTGCAGACTTGTAATGAGCTGTATGACACCAGTAGTCTCATAAAGCCACGTTGAAGAAGCATTGCTCCTAAAGGTCTTCCAGATGCAGCGTATCGCTTTGTGTATGCTTTCCAGTCTATAAGAGCTCTAGTAGAACTTTCAGTGGTCCGAATTGAAGAGAAGACCCCCTCCACAGACACCATAAGATTTTCATCTAGGATCTGACGCAACAAGTCCACGAGATCGAGTCTTTCGGAGACATCATAGAATTCAGCGTAGACCGAAGCCGCTTCAAGAAAACCCAGAAGAGAAGCCGAGACTGCGGCCAACTCAAGAGTACCCTCAATTTCGATGCTATTTGCAGAGTCTTCAAAACGAGGTCGTTTAAGGGAAGCAGAATTCACAGCTCGAAGACAATTCTGGAGGTAACCTGTAGTACACTGGAAAACCGCAGTGTGAAGGCTTTTGTGTCGCAAGCCAATCGCAAGCACGGCACTCGTCAGGTTGTAGCCAAGTGCTTCCCATGGAGACGGTTCAATTGAGCGTAAAAAGGGAGAGGGAGCTATAGCCTGAGTGTGCGCCTCAAGAAGGTATGGTGATAGCTGCTTGAGAAGTCGATCTGCATTCTCAAGGTCGTCCAACAAAGGTGCTGCTTTGCAAAGAGCAAACAGGATGTCGAGCTCCCCATGGCTTATCGGTGACTGCGAAAGAGATTGACTACTTTGTGACAGTTCAACAGCGCCACATGCGTCCTGCAGTCTGGTAAGGTCTGACTTGTGGGAGAGGTTTGTTGGTGTCGCTGAAAGAAGAGCTACCTTCTGTAGCGCTCGATTTCGGAGCAGCTTCGAGCTGGTATCATTAGCTAGGAAGCGCGTAAATAGCCATTGAAGCTTACCCTTCCATAGCGCTCCCCCCTTTCAGGCTCTAGGGTGTACAAGTACGGCACCCTGTAAACATTTGTGCACCTAGTAGTTCTTCTTGAGCAGGCTGGTAGGTATCAATCCCGAGAAGTACCTAGGCTCGCTACCTCAGGTACTATTGAGGTGCCTAAAGTAGGTATGGCCCCATATGTAAATCTAAGGTACGAAGTTTAGTTCTCGGCTGATTAATACCCGGAGTTTCTAATTTTCCTTCTCCCGGAGCCAGCTCTAGGCACTAAAAAGAGCCAAATAATAAAATGGTTATACTCTGCGAAGTATACCCCTACGTTAGAAACATTTGGTACCAAACTTATAGGGAATAACATATACTAAAATGCTGTACATACTTGTAACATCAAATTTGATACATAGAGTTAGAGTACCTTAGGGTGGCCGGCTGCTAGATTTAGCCGGTAGCTAGGTAAACCCTTCTAGTCTCCCGGCCCGACTTGAAAATGACGCGGTATCTTTAAGCTGCCTGAAGTGATCCCTGACTTCTGGATCACGTAGAACCTACCATAGTCCGTTTAACATCACGATCATCTGTGAACAACAAACATCCCTAGTACCTTACCCACAGTCCTCTCTTTCACTTAGAAGGCCTACCTTCACTTATAGTCTAATAACACACTGGCTTCTCTCTGTGTTTATTGGAAACATACGAGCTTTAAATCTCACCTACAGTACCTACACTCACCAATAATCAAGATCGTTTATATGCACAGCAATTTCGAGGGAGCGTATCCCAAAGGTCAACATGAATGAGGATGCTATCGCACAGTTTGCCGGGATTACGGGATCGACGCCCGCAATAGCTGCACAGTATCTGCGCCTCGCAGACGACAACACAGAACAAGCCATCGAGCTGTTCTTTGCCAACGACGGCGCAGATCTAGAACCTTCTTCAGCACCTCCAGTATCCTCACGTCCTCTACCGATTCCTTCATCATCGACACGACCTCCTGGACATCGACGTGGGTACGAAGATGAAGCAGGCGTCGTGCATATAGATTCAGATCAAGAGGATGAAGATTTCGTTGATGACGGGGATGATGTCGAGATGACAGGCCAGACATCGAGTCGAGGTCCTGCACTTGGAAGATCAACATCGGCATTGCAGACTCCATCTAGTGCGACGCCTCCAAACGGGTTCTCAAGAACCGTGGATGATGACGAAGCTATGGCCAGGAGGATGCAAGAAGAAATCTATGGAGCAGCAGGTATGGGAGCTGGCGGCCGTGTTAATGAAGCGCTAGATGAGCATGGATATCGCGCACCTTTAGCAAGGACAACGGAGACGCTAGTCGGTCCGGATGCTTTCGATCCTAGTAATGCAGATGAGATGAGGGCAGCGGTCATGCAGCAGATGGCAGCTAGGAGGCAACAACCTAGACACAGGGGTAAGCCCACGCGAAATAAGACACAAGAATGTGTAAGAAGCTAATAGCAAAAGAGCGCCAAGGTATATTTAACCAAGCCACTACACCCTCCATCTGGAATGAGGGGGGTGGCGGGCCTGAGAGCCACCGCGAACAGCTTGCGCAAGCTACCGGAGGAGCTTCAGAGGCGTCGTCCAAATCCAGCCTACTCGCCGAAATGTATCGGCCTCCTTTCGAATTAATGTCACGCTTACCTTGGGATCAGGCGCGGCAGCAAGGAAAGGACGGCGAGAAATGGATACTGGTCAATATTCAAGATCCATCAATATTCGACTGCCAATTGCTCAATCGAGACATTTGGAAGAATACAGGGGTCATGGAAACCATCAGAGAGAACTTCATCTTCATGCAATATTCAAAAGACGACCCGAAAGGCAATCAGTATGTCCAGTATTACTTCCAAAATAAGGACAGCTCAGACGCGTACCCTCATATCGCCATTGTCGACCCAAGAACAGGTGAACAGGTGAAAGTATGGTCGGGTCCGCCTGCGCCTAAAGCCATGGACTTCCTTATGCAATTGCACGAATTTCTTGACAGGTACAGTCTCAAAGTCACAGCGAGGAATCCAGTAGCAAAGAGGAAGCCAGAACCAAAGAAGGAAACACAGGTGGAGAGGATGACAGAGGAGCAGATGATGGAGATGGCTTTGCAAGCAAGCTTAGCGGGAACAGAAGCGAGACGAGATTCCGATCCCGATGAGTTGACTCGAAGTGTGGATAATGTGGGTGGAGCAAGCACAGACTCAAAAGAAGTTTCGGCGCCAGTACACACAAATGGATCTTCTGCAGGAATTGTGTCCGCTTTCCATACGATCACTTCCTCGAACCATCACACCGAGCCTGCAGCGGATCCAGCCAGCACCACAAGGATTCAGTTCCGTCACCCCACTGGAAGAGTGGTCAGGAGATTTGCACTTACGGACCCTGTCAGGAGAATATATGAATGGTTGAAAGCAAGCCCGATCGAAGGCAAGCAAGGAGCTGAATTCGAATTGATTTTTATGCAAAGAAATTTGATAGGGGCACTAGATGATACCATTGAACAGGCTGGATTGAAAAACGGTACGGTCATGGTCGAATATATTGACAATGACCAGGCGTGAAATGGAGTTGTGCATTCATTGTTAGCGATGGATGAAGGATCAAGATAATAATGACATAGAGTCATATCATGAGAGACGCTTATTACATAGAGATATACAGACTGCACAGCAACAACGCTGGCCAAAGCTCAGGCATCCAGGTAGACAAGGATAATGAGCCACGGAGATAGTCACGATACCACAATGGATTGATGATTTTTTTCCACGGTACTTCAATATGCAGTAGCATACTGCGAACGAGTCGTAGATGAAACAAAGCAACATTGCTACACTACGAACATGGCAGCCTTGCGGGGTCGAATTGACCATTGTGGCGTGAGCCCCGGGTTCCTACATTGCCGAATAAGTATCTGCAAAGAACCGCGCTAGCTCTACAATCCGGTTTAGCTCCACAGGCTTGGAATTTTATTTTCAATTGGTGGTTCTACGACGTTGACCTCATGCCAATTCTGCGCAAACATATCCCAAATACGGTTCGCAATCTCGAAGCTGTCGTCAGTCGCTACCGAATATGGGCCTCCTCGCAGCGGTCACAGAGCCATTGCGCAATATTTTGTCCAGTCGATCGATTGTTTCTGTCGTTGCTGCAGGCGCAGTTTCTTTTATCGTGCTTTCGATCGTACTTAATATCCTAGGTCAGCTTCTGATCAAGAAGCCCAACGAGCCTCCTCTGGTCTTCCATTGGGTTCCCTTCTTTGGAAGCACCGTCAGGTACGGTATCGACCCTTATAAATTTTTCTTTCAATGTCGCGAAAAGGTACCTCGAGCTTTGCGCCTCGCCCCTCCCTGCATTCCAAATGGCGCTGATCACATTGTAGTATGGCGATGTCTTTACCTTCATACTCCTGGGGAAGAAGACAACAGTGTGTCTGGGTGTGAAAGGAAACGACTTCATACTCAATGGGAAGCACAAGGACCTTAACGCAGAGGAAATATACAGCCCTCTTACCACCCCAGTGTTTGGTAAAGAGGTGGTATACGATTGTCCTAATGCGAAATTGATGGAGCAAAAGAAGGTGTGTTGGGATCAAAAATCAGTCTTGAGCTATATCTGACCTAGTCGCATAGCTCGTCAAATTTGGCCTTACATCCGATGCTCTCAGATCCTACGTCCCATTGATCGCTGGAGAGGTCCAAGACTACATAAACCGTTCGGAAGTCTTCAAAGGATTGAAAGGGACATGGAACGTGCCCCAGGTAATTGCGGAAATCACCATTTATACTGCCTCTCGCTCGCTCCAGGGGAAAGAAGTGCGCTCCAAGTTCGACTCCAGCTTCGCTGAGCTCTACCACCATCTCGACATGGGGTTTTCACCGATTAATTTCATGCTCCCCTGGGCACCCTTGCCCCACAATCGCAAGCGTGACTACGCGCAGAGGAAAATGGCGCAAACATACATGGAAATCATCAAGTCTCGACGAGAATCAGGCTCTGAGCGTGATGCCGATGACATGATCTGGAATCTAATGTCCTCTGTCTACAAAAACGGCACCCCAATTCCAGATCTCGAAGTTGCGCATATGATGATAGCCCTCCTTATGGCAGGCCAGCACTCTTCTTCCAGCACCTCCGCTTGGATCCTTCTCCGTCTATCCACTCGACCCGACATCATTGAAGAACTCTATGAAGAGCAAAGGCGTGTTCTTGGTCCAGATATGCCGCCCCTTGACTATGACTCCCTACAGCGGCTTACACTAAATTCGCAAGTGGTTAAAGAGACCCTTCGCCTACACGCCCCTATTCACTCTATCTTGCGCAAGGTCACGACTCCTATGCCCATAGAGGGCACACCCTATATAATACCTACGTCACACGTGCTCCTCGCCGCGCCAGGTGTTACTTCGATGATAGAAAAGCATTTCCCTGAGCCTGATCTTTGGGAGCCACACCGGTGGGATGAAGGATCACCATTGCACGGTACTAATAAAGAGATTGAAGACGATGAGAAGATAGACTATGGATATGGACTTGTTAACAAGGGCGCTGGTAGTCCATACCTTCCTTTTGGAGCTGGGCGGCATAGATGCATTGGCGAAGCGTTTGCATATGTGCAACTGGGCGTTATAACTGCTACCATGGTGAGAGAGTTAAAGCTGAGGAATCTGGACGGGCAGAAAGGGGTCGTCGGGACTGACTACTCCTCTCTGTTTTCAAGACCCTTGAGCCCTGCGGTGGTACACTGGGAGCGCAGAGAAAAGCCAGGAAAGGCTTGAAATCATGATTTGGAACGGCACGTTGTATAATGCATTCTACTACATAAATTTCTACTTGGCGATGCAACTTTGTCGAGAGGTATACATACAGTAATCTTATAATAGATGAATGGCTTACCTTCATATTCCCATGTCTAGATGCTAGTATTCCTTTTCCGGTGCAACCATTTCGACCCCAAAACCTACGGTAGGAATCTACGGTATGAGGGTATGTAGTGGCGATCAGGGTGATCAAGAGTTCAAGACTCAAGAGTGAGCTAAGCATCTGAATAGCCAATAATGCATCCCGTAGGCTTGGCACGAGTAGAAGACTCAGAGACTGAGTTCCGTCGGTGCCATCGTCGTTTGCTTGAGACTTGCACAACCGATACAACCAGCTCTGCATCCACTCCTTCATCGCTCACTTGTAATACACTTGCTAATTCATTGCTTTTTCATTTGACCCTCGACACTCTGTATTTGTGTAGTTTCGACCTCAGAGTTCCTTAATTTGATATAATAGACACCACGTGACACCACACTTCAACGGTAGAAAAGTTCAGATTCGAACACCTCAATATGGCGAATGCCCCAGATAGGTTAGTGATAATAAATTCACTTGTAATTGTTATTTGGTTCATGCAAACACGTGAGAGAGGATCGCTCTTGCACGTTCCGATATTGTCTGCTTCCAATCAGGAATCATGAGATCAATTATGGCAAGATTGGAAGGGACGAGTCCCTATAAGCCTTTTGCAATCCAAAAGTGAATTATGTCCATTCGATCACAATTTCCTCCCTTCGTTCAAGTAACAGCCTCCTCTCCCAACAACTTTTGATCTCTACATACCACCAACTTCATATCATTCTCTTTCGAAATCTTCAATATGCCTCCACGAACCTCCAAGCCTTCTTCAACTGCGGCTACTAGCCGCAGTCGGAGTTCAAGCCCGATCATACCTGCAGATATGGTCGCTGCCATTGCTCCAAATGCATACAATACTCGGGCGAATTCCCAAGGTCCACACCTTCCTTCTCATCAACACGTGTCATATCTTACGCACTACACACTTCCTCATAGCACTTCGGATTATCTCCCAAAATTCAGCTCCAGACGTTCAGCTCCATCAGCAGACGATAACCGCCCTGATAGGTTCGAGCTTTTCCTTCTGGGCGATGGTGAGAAGAAGGTCACGGAGGAGGCTGATACTCGTAAGTTAAATCATAATGGTGCATCGAAACTAGCACAAATTTCCTTCCGATGCAAACGCCATTATCATCATACGAAATCAGACTACTTTTCCACTGTACCGATATGTTCAATGGTTCGAGGCAGCTTAATTTGAAATCTTAATTCTTGACCCTAGGCAACATTACGATTGCTTTACTAATGTACACCTCTTCACCAGGTATTCAATCATCTTCGATCTTCACATTCAAAAAGGAAGATCACACCCTGGGCAACATGCTCCGCTCACGACTTCTGCAATCACCCCATGTCTCATTTGCCGGCTACAAGGTTCCGCATCCGCTCGTCAGGTAATCCACTCTACCAGTAGGCCTGCCTGATGATTAGACGTTTTCGCTGACTGTTCTACTCTCCCAGCGAATTTATCTTACGTATACAGACTGATGGTACCCTCACCCCAAAGGCTGCTCTTCAAGAAGCTTGCACAGGTCTAGTCACGGATCTTGCTACCTTGAGTCGTGAGTTCACGAAGGAGTGGGAGTTGAAGAAGATGGTAGGGGAAGGACCTAAGGCTGATGAAAAGACTGGGGATAAGGATAAGGGTCTAGGGCGTTGAGAAGGATGAGAGGGTCATAGAGAACGGTCCAGAGATTGTTCTTCCGTGTTTGAGTATTTTTGCAGCGTGCATGGAGGATGATATTTATATTTCCTGCACTCAAAACCCGCTGTCTCTTTCTATATTGGAGACTAGAACAGTGTCAGAAAGGGTTCAAGTACCCTTCAATACAAGCACACAAATTGAAGGATATCAGCCAAGCAAGTCTTGACTTCCAAAATCGCAAAAGCTTAGAATTTCTCATCTCGAGTCGCTGAAGTTGGTTTCGGTGCGAAACACGAAGCCTCGAGCTCTTCCCCAAAGTACTTGTAGTAAGAGAACGGACAGGTTGGAACGGACAGGTTGAATAAACATGTGTATGTAGCCCCTATTCCAAACTGGCGTCTATGCTTGTCAAAAAGTTGAGCTTGGCTTAGGGGTTAGACGGCATCAAAGACGTTCGGGCTTCCAGGGGGCGGCTCCAGGGCGTCTTCTAATTATCAGCACCCCTAGAGCACGAAACAAGGCAGTCCTTTGGGCCGCCGTGGGGGGCTGCTCCAACTAGTTGGCCAGGCGAGCCAGGCCACTTTTAGGGGCCAAAGACCTGCCAAGGCACTAAGTTGTTCTAGCATCTGTCAAAACTTAGGTTTTGGTATTTGGTTCGGAGTTGTGCACATTAGCGCCTCCGCGTCTTCTATCGCCTTGAAGCTCTCTCTGCTTTCCACATTTCCTTTTGTCTTGTTTGAATACAAACCCAATGTATTCGAATTCGAATTCCTATCTGGGCGGGAACAGTGCCCGTCCAGGCCCTCCTCAGTATGGGCAGAGCTCCTTCTCACAGCCAGGTCAGCAGCAGCAGCAACCGAACGGATTCGCGCCTCAGCCAACGGGATTCGCTGGAGTCCCCTTGCAACAACAATACACTGGCTTCCCAGGCCAGGCCCAGCAGCAGAGCTTTCAAGCTTCACAGCAGCAACCACAGTACACGGGATTTGCCTCCCAAAGCCAAGTTCCTCAGCAGCAGTCTTTTCAGACTGGACAGCCCCAGCAGCAAGTGGCTCCGCAGAAGACTGGTCAAACATCGTCTCAGATAGCCCAATCATTCTCATCAACCCCTGCCCCACCCCCTTC
>JASZXT010000558.1:0-17824 GCA_035521555.1 Lecanoromycetidae sp. Uapishka_2 | reverse complement strand
ATATTGGAGGGTGATGGTGATGGTGATGGTGATGGTAATGGTAATGGTAATGGTAATGGTGGATAGCTAGTTTGGAGGTAGACAGGACTTGCACGTACCAAATCCTTCCATGGCAATTCCAGCATTGTTGACCACTATGTCTATACCATCTGGATGCTCTTTCTTGAGAAAAGAGGCAAAGTCGAGGATGCTCTGCTCCTTTGAGATATCAAGCCCATGATATTTTATCGTAGCTAGCCCCCCATCCTGCGAGAGCGCTTTCGCTTTCTTCAACTGGTCATCATTCTGCAGTATCTTTACCGCTTCCTCGCCGCGGCTTTTGTCACGCGCGGTCAGGTAGATGAGGAGCGGGCCGTTGTTGAAGGCAGAGGATGGGTATTGAAGAGCGAGGTTGCGGACGATGGCAAGGCCGATGCCTTTGTTCGCACCGGTCACGGCAGCGATGCGTGTGAAGGACATGTCGGCGGCCAGAGGGTGCGGTCAGTGGGATTCTGGACGAGTAGGAGAGACATGATGGATTTGTAAGAATAGTGAGAAGTAAGCCAACGCAAATCGACGACGCAAGTAGTTGGAGGCAACGCTAGTTCAGGGTCTAACTAGATCGAGCTTCAAGACTCATAGAGCTTCCAATTACTGATTATATGTCTTTCTTCGATATACCTCTAGGTCTTCGAGGCTATTCCAGCTCTACTGTCGGGATCGATATTCGAAAGTAATCGAAGGTGGAAAGATCAGATATGTGAGAACGCCTTCCCTGTTTTCCAACGCTCCGAATAGACATCCATTTAAACTCAATCTTCCTTGGCTTATGTATGTCCATCTTGGTATTCCTTCTGCATGTTCATGTGGTCGGGAATTCTTCGTCGTGAATATGCAACAGTAACGTCATATTTTAAAGCACACGTAGGAGGAATGCCTCAATTGAATGTTCTAGAGAAATGGATTACTTCCTTATCATTGGTTGTTCAAGTCCTCGTTCATGGACTGAGTGTTTGATTTTCACGACTCGAGCATGTATATTGCAGGAGTGCTCCATTAAAATCACAAATCTGCACCCCTAATGCTTTCTCTCATGCAAATGCTATTGGCCTTATCATCATTCTGTGCTCTGACTGACTTCCATGTCAAAGCCAAACCCATGAAAAAGTTGTTTGAACTTCCCCCCAGCGTTCTGGCCGCTATCGAAGCAATGTGTTCACCCCTATCTACAATTCCACACCTCCCATCCGAGCTATGGTGCATAGTATTCTCCAACCTTCGAACGCAAGACGAAATCATCGACCTATGGACGTCATGCAGGCATGTCTCCAAGCTTTTCAAGGCGCTAATAGAAGAGCTCTCCGCCTCAAAGTATCTACCAGAGACCATGATTGCTCTTGACCTAAGTCTGTCAATCCGTATCTCAAGCGCCGTAGAGTTTTTGATTATTGACCGAATTTGAACAGGATCAGATGTACCCATATACAATCGACAAACAGACATAAATTCATCCGCAGCTGCAGCGTTCCGCTTCAGCCGCTGCACAGAAGACGGTAGGAAGGCCGTTTTCATCCTCGATGCAAACGACGAAACACGAATCCCAGATATGCTTTCCAAAATTCGCGCTCGAGTGAGTACCAAAGACGGCTTCGACAGTGGCGGTGTACGTGGGGGTGTTCTACCAATAGACATAATCACCATTCGTAGGGCAGTGAATGATGTTGCACTAGACTTCGTTGTTCACAACAGCGGAAGAGAAATCGCCATCGAATGGCGGGCGTTATTCTCGGGATTCTTCGCCACAGAAAGATTCTTTCAGCGTAAGTTTGAAGAACATGTACGCAGAAATTTGGCTCGATGTCTTGCAACAGTATCCGAGTACTAAATTCGTACAGATAAAACCAGTCGAGAGATTACGAAGAGTGAAATCTCCATGGGTTCGCAAAGCTAATAATGACTATCTTGAAGAGGCTGAGGCGGCAGAACGGCAGAGTCGAAAGCTGGCGAGGAGGATACAGGTCCGCAGGGAATACAAGAAGTGGGGCGTTGTGATAGATCTAGGAAATGACGAGTGGTTTGAGAACCGTGGGGAATTTGATGTTTTGCAATTGTTAGAGCGGGGAAGGCTAGCTATGGCGTGCAAGACTATGAATGATGAAGTAGTCGAGGGAGAAGAAATGGCACGCAGGAAGGGGAATATGAAGAGGCGGATGATGGAGATGAGGAAGGAGAGGAGGCAGTGGAAGGGCTTGAAAGGATGGGAGACATGAACATAACCCTAACCCTGATCCTAGAATTATACATATCCCAATCTTGTACTCAGCAACGATTTCGCTGACTGGATAAGATAGAACAAAGTCATTGATGCTTCCACATGTCTGAACATAGATTTGGAGAAGCTTGGACGGAATTCCGATATGTTGGCGTTCGAATTTGTGGAATTTCGCAAAAATGCATGTTTTCAGCCCGTTTATCATCCATAAAACATAGATTTTACAACTTTTCCATCGAATCTTTTCAAAAAATTCTGATATACCATCCTACAAGTTTTGAATACTAACGAGTATCTCATTGACATACAACAACAACTTCCTGCACCTGATTTGGCCCACTGTTAGTACCGTTGTGGCTACTGAGCGCAAATCGTAATTTTGATACTTGCGTAAAGCCTTGTCCGCAAGGCTGAATACCGATACTAATGCCTTTGCTCCAACATTGACAGGCGCCCAATCCATATCCCACGACTACAGGATCGTACATTCTATATTTACGGCTGTCGGTCTGTCTTGTTCTGCAAAGTAGTATACCTTAAGAGAAGTAATCTGGATTGCATCTCTTGATGTTAAAGCGGCGCACACAGAAAAGGACTTGAAACGAAGATATCATGTGGTCAGGCCAATACTGTAGGTCGAGTTGTAAACAAGGATGACGCTTATGCGGGGAGCAGGAGCACAATTGTGGCAGAGGCTTACGGCAAGGATACGGTATGGGCTTACGGGTCAGCATGTCTGACTTACATGTTGGGCCCGTATGGCTTCCTTGCGACAGTCGTGTGAGAAGAAGGGGATAAAGTCATCAATGGAGGCGATTTCGATGGGTAAGAAGACCATGTAACAACAATCGCGCGGGTTATGTACCATTCAAAAGAAGATGGTATCCAGAAGTGCTGTATGGACATAATTGTTGTAGCCAGTGATCTGCTCAACAAGCCCTGGCATTTTAACGGCTGCATGCATCGCTCTTTACCTAGAACATAGTCCATTATCTGGCTTTGTGACTTCTACAAAATCAAAACAAGTCAAGCGCGTCACAATTCACAAGCATGGTAAACAAAAGCGTGTTTGAATATTGATGGAATTATTTGGTATCATTCCATGCTGACCAGCCCTCGACTCCCCAGGTCTGCTAAGACCGACCTATGTTACAAATCAAACCCCGAAAAAAGACCAGACATTGCAAGCCCCCATGAGTCACCCTGCCCCCACCAATGCGTCTCATGATGATGTTGTGTGGTATGTGGCGAGCCATGAAGAAAGTCGTGAGCGTGTAGATGATGAGCGAGCTTAACCACCGAAACCGTACAGGGTGCGGCCTTGTCGCTTGAGTGCGTAGACAACGTCTAGGGATGTGACAGTCTTGCGCTTGGCGTGCTCAGTGTAGGTGACGGCGTCACGGATGACACCTTCGAGGAAGGTCTTCAGGACACCGCGAGTCTCTTCGTAGATCACTAAGATAGCGCGTTAGATTGTTGTTGGGCAAGAAGATGAAGAAGACATACTGGCTGAGATACGCTTGACACCGCCACGACGCGCGAGACGACGGATTGCAGGCTTAGTTATGCCTTGGATGTTGTCACGAAGAATCTTTCGGTGACGCTTGGCTCCACCCTTGCCGAGGCCCTTGCCACCTTTTCCGCCTGTAGAGACGCGTCAGTAAGGTGTGAGGACAGCATAGCCATGGAGGCTGATGATGATGTAGAGTGGTACTTACGTCCAGTCATGTTGATGGTATTGAGGGGATGGAGTAAGCTTTAGAAGCTGAAATGGATGTTGTTTGGAAGATAGTTGACTTCGTTGGTAGTGGATGCGTCAAGTTGATAGCGGTGGATGGAGAATGTTAGAGGCGTGCTGGGTGGGGATATTTGAGGCAATTGCCGATAGAGCGTATCACTGGTAAGCTAAGCCCCGTTAGAGGATGTAAGAAGAGTTGGAAATCTGACCAATGGAAATTCAGGGAATTAAGAGTGGGTGAGATACCACTAGCGTCTTCCACCATCTTTGGAAGGAATAACCAGTGAAATGCGATGGAAATTTACAGCAACAACAACAACGCTCTATGAATGACTCGTGTTTCGCATAGTAGTTGCGTACTATTCACTGGGAGCCCTTGCTTGATCACAAATGATCAAGTGACGTTGTTGCCTGGAAATAATTCAATCTGTTCAGAACGCTGCTGTTACTAAGCGATATCGCTAGAACGACTAATTCTGATTGGCTCAAAACTTATCCAACTCTTTTCCTCACCAAAATTTCAGCCCTAAATCTTCGCAAAACCAAGTGCTCAATTCCTGACGGTCAAACAGTGAATCCACTAGCGCCTTCCCGCTGCGGCAGCCTGTGATCACACGCTTTCTTCGATAAACTACTTATTCCCACTTTCTTCCGTCCTCCACACTTCTCCCTCCCAACCATCGTCATCAACAACATTCACGATAATTATCGACAACTACATCAAATCCAATTCTAACATCACCCACTACATCATCAACTTCATTCGCAATGGCTCGTACCAAGCAAACCGCACGTAAGTCATCTCACTGTCCTCACTGTCATCGTCGCAATATCGCGTTTTGCACCTCGTCGCCGCCTCACTTCCACCTTAACGCGTCTTCAACATGTCACAACACCTCACTAACATGTTATCATAGGTAAATCTACTGGTGGCAAGGCCCCACGTAAGCAGCTCGCATCCAAGGCTGCTCGCAAAGCCGCCCCATCAACCGGTGGTGTCAAGAAGCCCCACCGATACAAGCCAGGTATGCATTTCAACCTTTTACAAAATCATCTTTCATTTCTAACACATCTCAGGAACCGTCGCTCTCCGTGAGATCCGTCGTTACCAGAAATCGACTGAGCTCCTCATCCGCAAGCTCCCCTTCCAGCGTCTAGTCCGTGAAATCGCACAGGACTTCAAATCAGACCTCCGCTTCCAGTCATCCGCCATCGGTGCTCTCCAGGAGTCCGTTGAGGCATACCTCGTCTCCCTCTTTGAAGATACCAATCTCTGCGCCATCCACGCCAAGCGTGTCACCATCCAGAGCAAAGACATCCAGCTCGCCCGTCGTCTCCGCGGTGAGCGCTCTTAGATGCCTCGATCAACAGGCAGTTCTATCTACATCACATCTCTCGACAACCGCTCGAACATCACACCAGCCGACATTGTCAGCAGGTAAAGGTGGAGGAAAGACATCAGCAATGCTGTCTTGAGCGAGACTTCTTGTAGCTAGCATTACCATTGGTATCTTCTTTCTCGGTCTGGTTGGTTTCATGAGCATAGGGCGTGCAATGCGGTGGTCTCTACGGAGTTGCTCGGGATGAGCAGGGTTTTGCTTTGTACATTAATCAGTTGACGAGGGGGGAAGGGTCGCTGAATGCAATGATCGATACTTGACGAAACACAATGATACATCGTCTTCCCTGAAATGCTCACTTGTATGTTGTGATACATGGCCGCTGTCTTCCGCGCTTCTTGTCTTGCTTTGTTTACAACACGCGTCGCGCGTGTTAGTAGTGCCTCTACGGATTTTGATACCATGAGTGATCCATCTTCGAACCACTGCTTGCGTGCTGCCGTTTTCCATAGCCGTAGAATCATTCCCACGTATGTGCATTGCACCCTTCGATGCAATTCAATGAAGTTCAATGTCTGAGACTCAGCTCATCATGCCTCCGTCATTTGCTGTCATGTTCTGAAAGAACACATGCTTCAGGACCTGTATATTTCATCGATCAGCAATGCACTATTCGAGATGTAGCGATATTTGCAAAACACTTACGTTCGCAGCTCTTAACCTCTCGGTGCTTTGATACCTAACCAGCTGACTGACGAGATCTTTTCCTTCTGTGGATGCATTTGGAAGGATTTCGGCCCAGCTTTTACCTGGAAAGTTGACGAAGGTCATTTTGCCCCAGTCGGGCAGGTCCTTGGTTTCCTGAGGAAGGTGATCAGTTGTGTGTCTTGCGTTTCTCTAATGGCTATGCAAGATTGCGTTCCTCAAATGGCTGTGCAAGATGAACGTAGAAATACATGAAAATGCTACTCACGGGCCATATCTTCTCATCCGGCGTCCCCAGCGTCTGGAATATATTTTTGACCAACGCCAGCTCACTTCCCAATTCCCCTGCGTCGAACAGACTCCAGCCACTTCCTTTACCTTCCGTACCCTTAGAAGCCTCCCCTCTCACAACCTCCGCGACTACGCACCCAGCAGCCCACAAATCAATCTCCACCCCATAATCCCGCTTCCCAAAAAGTAATTCAGGCGGCCGGTAACAGGTCGTACCCACATCCGTAATCTTTTCGTTTGCTGCTTCTGAGGCTGGATCGTCGGGCATCCATGCAATGCCGAAATCTGCAAGATAGGCGGGACCGGTGGAGGATGCGAGGAGGATGTTGGAGGGTTTGATGTCGCGATGGATTATGTGGAGGGAGTGGAGATGGGAGAGGGCTGTGAAGAGGTCATGGAGGATTCTTTTCTGCTGGGGTGATTCGAGGCGGCCTTTGTTCAGTAAAGCGGCTAGATCAAGCGGTTGGAAGGGGAAGACGAGTAGGAAGTGACCAGAGCGGAGGGTGTGGGTTTCGAGTAATTGGATGACGTTTGGATGTTTGGCTTTGGCAAGTATACGTGCTTCGCGCTTCACATTGTGCGGAGGCTGACATTGGGATGGCGTGGTAAGCTTAATTGCTAGGGTTCTAGGTGGTGAAGCCTGCTGCGTTTTGAAGATGGTGGAAAAGAGGCCTGTGGTGTGGTGTGTGCAATTGGGGTAAGGGCCAATCGTTTGGCCGCCTTGGGCGTACTTTTCTTCAACATTTCCAGAGACTTCGGAAGGATCTGTATCTGAATGGTCATGCAGATGGTAATACTGCTCGATCTCGTCGTTACAGCGCTGGTTATAATCCTCCTATATAACATCCTATCAGCCTCAGGGTTAGGGTTGCAGGTAAATATTTCGAACTTTGGATTCTGCATCTCGGTGTATCGCAGTCTCAATGGTTCTGGCTTCTGCCTGGAGCCTGGCTGTGTCGGTTTCTGGGAACGCATTTTTGTAAGACGTTGCACTGAGAAGTAGTTAGCATTTTTGGATCGAGAAGCACGAAACTTTGTGACTTTGAAAATACCTGCATTTTCATGATGATGGCCATACGATCCGAGAAACTTAAGGAGGATTGCCATACTGTATTACACGTCATGCCAATCATTGATATACAAATTTCTGTTTCGCGTGGAAAGACAGAACGATTTGGCAAAATGTCAGAGCAGCATGCAAATCAATAACTGGAAAACTGCAAAATCCGCTTTATAATTTTCATGCGTCTCTTTACATTATCGTAGGACCGATCTGCTTCCCACGCTAAGCCCACACTAATCAGAATCTTTTTTTAATAACTTCTAAAGAGTTCAGGACATTGTGAGCGTTACCAATGGCTGAAGAAAGTCCATGTCTGTTTGATATTGGTGCATCTTCTTTATCCGGTCTAGTGGTCATGTCCCAATTAAGTCCACAAGAGCCGGCGCCATCGGTCAATCTATCTGCAAATCCCGACGAGCCAATAGAGGAGCAAGAACAGGCACTTGAAGTCACATTGGAACCCGATCAATTTTGGGAAGCCCATGTCGATGCTTGTCTCTACTGCCGCGGTTTGAGCGAAGCAAACAGAACTGCTGGGGAACAGACGATGGACACGGACATGGAACCCTCAAGACAAGGGTATCCAGGGCTGCTGGTAAGCCTTCGTCAAACGCGTGGTAAACATGTGGGCTTCCGCTGATCTACCAACCAGCGCACCCTTTCGCCTAATCAAGCAGTAGCAGTGTTGGATGAGAGGGTAAAGCTGATCGGAAAGGTCAATTCAGATATTGCCGACTGGATAGCGGTATGCGACCACGCTTTACAAGATATGGGCATATACTCACGCGATCACCAGGAGAAAAGACGGGTTGAGGAAGCATATGTCCAGGGACTGAGGAAGCTTGCCAGTCGAAAGCCTCATGATGCGTCACAAGAGTTGGGGTATGAAATACGCCCGTGTCTCTGTCCATCGGCGAACACTGACGAGAGCTAGCATCTTCCGAGCCCCATGGCAGGCTATTGTCAGCTCCATGAACGCCCGCGCCGAGTCGCACGCTACCCTTGCTACGAACATGCAATCAGACGTGGAGCGCCCATTGCTAGAGTATCAGTCCAAAAGCGGAGAGATGCAAGCTATGATCAGCATTCAAGGAAATCTAGCCTCCGTAGCGAAAGAGGTCGACGGAGCGCATAAGAGGGCAGCCAAGCTGACAGGAGGCAAATCGTCCGCGAACAAAGTAGCCAATGCGTCATCAGATATGGAGGCTGCGAACCAGCAATGGAACGACCAAGCGCCCTACGTCTTCGAACAGCTACAGGAATTGGATGCGAACAGAGTCGATCACTTGCGCACCGTGCTCACCCAGCTCGAAACATATGAGGTGGATCTAGTGGAGAAAAATCGCACCATTGCAGAGGGCTGCTTGAACGCGCTGCTGAATGTTGATACCAAGGATGAGATTTCGACCTTTATCGCGAGGATGTCTGGGGGTGACTCGTCCATGCCACCTCGTCTAGGAAGCCGAGCGGCAACTACTGGCAGCTCAGCAGGAGCTCCGCCTTCGACACTGAACCAAGCTCCTGTAGGAACGCCATCTCGTGCTCGCGAAGCCAGCGAAGGCGATGTCCCAAGTCCATACTCAAGCATATCTTCAAGAGCTAACACTGGTAAGTCTCAGCCTACGATTCAATAGAGCTGAGCTGATGTAACCATAGCTCCGCCTCCAAAAAGCGGTTTTGGAGGACTTCGACGACTTGGTACTGTACTAGGTGGTCGCAACAAAGGCTCCAAGGGTATGGATCGACCACTCTCGCCCGAGAAGCGGTCACGACCAACCCGAAATCCACTCCGTAGAGGGCCCAGCTCGAGACAAGACATGCAGACTATCGATTCACCCCCTGAGACTTCGACAGTAGATCTACCCTCACAAGCATCTCGCCAAGAAGCACCACCAACTTCCTCACAGTCAAATGAGCGCCCTCCGTCACAGCCTGAGCAACGGCGGGTAAATTTGAACGACTCTCAAAATGGACACCCCGCGCAGGGAGCCCCTATAAGGAGTTCAAGTTTACCGCAGACAAATGGCGCTCCTGTGAATCGTGATCTGGCTGCTGTTCAGGAGGACCATTACGCGCCTCCACCAGGACCTCCACCTGGGAAAGCTCCTGTGAATGAGCGTGACGCTGAAGGCTACAGTTTACCTTCGTCGGCTGTTGACGACATTACTCGTGCTCAACAAGAAGCCGCGGCTGGTGATGCTGACCAGCCACAATTTAAGGTGGCAATACGTAGCGAGCCTATACAAGAGGACGATCCCGATGCGCAATCGGCATTTTCTAGTGTAGCGAACACATTACGAGCAGTAAGCACACGCATTAATTGTCCCTCTCACATTCGGCTAACAAGTATTCTAGCAAGCATCACAAGTTGCAACACCCAGAAAGCTCGGTACCAACCGAGGGCGTCGAGATGTTCGTAATACAGTGTTCGTCCCGTCTGGTCAGTCACTCGAGAGTGCTGGACTAGGCAATGCTGCTGGTCTAGGAGGTGTGGCAGGACCCCCAGCACCACAATTCAATATGGCTACACCTGCTCCAGCGTCAGCCGACACTCAACGAGGTTCCGATGCGCAATCTGTTCGATCTGCTCATTCCGTGACTAGCCTTGCAAATCCGGCTGCAGTGACACATCCGCATATGCATCAGCCAGGTCTCAATGCTTCCATCATTGAGACTGTCAGTGCCACATTCAACCAGACCCGAGTTACGAAAGCGGTTGTCATTGGAGAACTAGCGCTGCAGCATAACCCCAGTGAGACTGCATCTCGCTCGGGATCTGAAAACATACGATTGGAAAATTTTCCAGTCCTTGAAAAGGTTGCACCAAATCCGACATTCATCACGCAGACGTCGTCAGGATCTGGCGAATACTCTGTAAGCTTGTCTCAGGTCACACGACCATCAGTGGCTTTCAAGTATCAAGTCCACCTCGAAGACACCAATCTTGCAGCCCATTGTCCAGTTTCGATCACACCAAATTGGAAGGTGGAGCCGACGCAGGCTTCCGTAATCCTTACCTACGCCTTCAATCCGACTTTCGTTTCACCCACGGGTAGAAGAGTGTCGCTAAAGAATGCCGTCGTTTCTATCAGCGTTGAGAACGCCAAAGCGTTGAGCTGCCAATCAAAGCCACTAGGGATCTTCGTAAAGGATCGGAATCTGATTTACTGGAAACTGGGAGACATGACTCTGGATGGCTACGCGGAAGCGCCTCAGAAGCTTCTTGCACGTTTTACTACGGAGGCCGAGGCTAAGCCTGGCAATGTCGAGATGAAGTGGGAAATCAGTGGAGAGCCAGCGGCTGGACTTGGGAGCGGATTGAGTCTCAGCCAGATGAGTACCAAAGAAGAGGGAGGCAGCGATCCTTTCGCAGACGAGAGCACATCCACGAGCGCCTTGGGCAATTGGAGAGAAGTGCCGCTTACGAGAAAAATAATGAGTGGTAAGTACATAGCTAATTGAGGAAGGGTCTAAAGAGAAGCGTCTTCGGAGGCCTATTGTCGATAATGGTATGTATTATTTCATCCTGTCGATACTCAGGCTGTGAACGTCTTCACCGATGAGCGTGGACAGCGTTAATGGAAATGGAAACTTGTTCTATTCATATGCAGTTGGCCGCTTCACGCCACTGTAAGTCTTACTTCCATACTACAGTACTAGAGGTGAATAAGACACTGTTACCACTGCAACAGCAGTAATGATCATTGACCTCAGAGCTAAAAGCTGTCCGCGACCCTGATCACGTACTTTACCGCGGAAGCTTGTCCGCTTCGGAGAGCCTTCAATGCAGTTTCTAAGCCATAGAGTCCTCCCTCTACCACCTCATATGGATGCGGCTTCAGCTTTCCTTCATTGAGCCATCTACCAATGATTTTGGTAAACATGAAACCGAAGTTCTTCCCGCCATTTCCAAGTCCCAGCCTGCCATTTGCTACACTACCACGCACTTTGCCTTGTGACAAGTCTTTCCACAAGCTGCCAGCCATTGTTGTTGATTGCTCAAGATGGTCCGGGATATCCTCCCTAAGATGGGGGAGTACAAGGTTGAGCTTCCCGTTTCGCGCAAGGACTTGACTGAGATGCACTGAACTGCCTTTCTCACTGATGGCATCGAAAGCATGCCTCAATTCCTTTCCTTCGAGATGTCTTTGCAACTCGCTAACCAAGAAGTCGTCACCTTTCCTATAGTCAATGACAACATCGCCTGGCTCAATTAACGATTGCACAAAGGGTATCCCTCGTCCAGCCACGCAGATCAAAGGATGCACATTCATCATTTTCGCCATCTTTACAGCATAAGCACCTACTGCGCCTGCTGCACCATAAATCACCAAGGGTCTTTCAATGTCATCAGGAACTGGCGTCCATGGAACAGGGACAACTTCCAACATGCCAAATATGCCGATAGCTGCCATCAAGGCTGCCATTGGTACTGTGGCTGCTTCTTCAAAGTTAACATGGTCGGCAAGATGGAACGTCGTCCAGTCGAAGACGATTGCATATTCAGCAAAGCTTCCCCCCGAGGCTCCCAGCTCGTGAAGAGCCGCCACACGATCTCCAACATGAAAGTCAGTCACATCGGCCCCAACAGCAGACACGATACCTGCTACGTCGTCACCGCTGTTTGGACAGTCGGCGATTGTAAGAAGGATACCAGCTGGCATCTTCCAGTCCTACCGTTGTCCATATTTTAGCACACAAGACACTGTTTCAGCTTTAATTTCCTGGGCCGTACCTTGGGGTTGGTTCCTGAGACAATCACTTTCACAAGGATCTGCGAAGGGTGAACGATCTGGGGAATTGGGACCTCATGGATTGTGACGGTCGTGTCAGGATGCACATGTGCCTCTTTCATTGTCTGTGCCATTTTGAAAGACTGTCTAATGGCTGGTCGGAAGGATCTCCTAGACTGGGTGTGGCTTTTGCGGAGACAAACGAGTATAGCACTGCGCAATGAGAGTGTCTGAAGAAACGGATGACCAAAAGGGAAATTTTGGGGTCGATATGTGGGAGAACGGCGTGGAGAAGACGGCACTTATTGAATCGAACAAACAAAACGGATCTGACCGGCTATTACCTGTGAGATGCACCGATTGCTAGGCCCCATGCATAGCAGTTTGTAGATTGGTTATCGCACCCTTTTTGCGGTGTAGTAACACAGCCTATCTATTTGTGGCGATCGTGAGGTGCCAGTATGCACAGTAATACATTGCAACTCTTCATGAGATGCGGTATGATGAACTCAATCTTCGGCAAATGACAGATGCTAGATTATCATAGGTGCATCTTCAGTCTTCATACTACCAATAACAGTATGGGGGGCTTGCAGCTTATAACGCTGTCACAAATAAAATGATGACGAGCTCGGAAAGTTCAAGAGAGTGCATGATGTGGTGTGAAGCTCGAGGATGTGGTGGCTGTCAAGATCTTGTCAAAAATTGGGAGAAGGTATATATGGGGAGCTAACCATAAGAGGTAGTAGGAACCCTCGATTGCGCTTAGGCCGGCCCGAGAGCCTTTTTTCGCCTCGCCTGCTAAGCCGAGTCGCACTAGCCATGTTGAGCTAGTAACCTGGCATGAAAATCAGCACGCACCGAGGCTCCAAATTCTACTTATTCCTTTCTGATAACTATTGTTTTCGATATAGTACAAATAATCAACAGCATTCAATTAATATAACACTCCAATATACCTGGATTTCACTATTGAAAGTCTGCGAGCTACTCTTACCAGTTGACCACCGGCGATTCATCGTCCTAGAGGTATTGAAAGAGGTCTAGAGTAACTAGAGAAACACCAAAATGTCATCTCAAGCGGTGAACTCGATTGAATTGAAGTCCCTAGAGCCCGTCGCGAGTGGTAAAGTAAGAGAGCTGTACAAGATCAACGAATCTACTCTCCTTATGGTCGTTACCGATAGAGTATCTGCATTTGATGAGATCCTCTCGAGTGGAATCCCTGATAGAGGGGCCATTCTATGTCAGATGTCATCGTATTGGTTTGATTTGCTCGGCGCCCAAATACCAAACTTCAAACATCATGTTCTGAGCCTTAAGCCACCGTCCGGCTCCCAAATCGTCTCCCCTTCGCAGAGAGCAGCTTTACGAGGCCGATGCATGCAGATCCGGGCCTTAAAGGTATTTCCTATCGAGGTCATTGTTCGGGGCTACCTCACAGGGTCCGCATGGGTTGAGTACGAAAAGTCTTCGACAGTTCATGGTATCCCGCAGCCGGCGGGGCTGCAGCGATGTCAGGCGTTCCCCGGGGGACCGATCTATACACCGTCCACGAAAGCGCCCCAAGGCTCCAGTGACGAGAACATTTCGCCCGAGGAGGCAAGGAAAATTGTGGGCGAAAAGTGGGCTGGGAAGATTGAAAGCCTTGCCCTCAGTATCTATAAGACCGCTCACTCAGTCGCTTTAGAGAGGGGAATTATCATCGCCGATACTAAGATGGAATTTGGCCTTGACGAGGAAAATGACGAGATAGTCGTAGTAGACGAGCTATTGACTCCTGACAGCTCGCGCTTTTGGCCAGCGCCAGTGCGTCTGGGCGAGGAGCAACCAAGTTTTGACAAGCAGCATATTCGTGATTATTTGAAAGCTCACGGACTCGGGGGAAAGCCCGGCGTCAAGCTACCCGAGCACATTGTTCTTAAGACGCAAAATGCATATAGGGAGGCTTTTGAAAGGCTTACCGGCCAAACTCTTGAAGAGGCCATGATAGCGTTAGGAGATTAAAACATGTAAACCCCCAAAGACTGATTAGGAGTCAGGAGGCGGGTCTTAACTTATTTGGACGAAGTAGGCCATGAAATATGAACAGACGTGTTATCATCACGGCATTCCGTGTTTTCGCAGATCAGGTAGTGGCAGGGAGGATAGGGTAATAGTTATATCATAGTCTTCGCCCTGGCAGAGATAAAGGGTATCCGATAAGAGACCTTTGTACTTGAGAGGAACTTACTTTACATTATTTTCCTAATCTCACAGCCGTGGTTGGAGCAGCTGGTAAATCGACATGGGAGAGCGCTGGGGCGACGTTATTGTAGCTTCATTTGAACATCAACTCAGTGCCTCGTGCCTCGAACTTCAGACTAGCCATGAATGCTTATCCACAACAAGTCAATCGCTTTGGACAAATGATCGCTCATCTTCCTTCCGAGCGTCTCTTTGGGGGCGAATAAGTCTAGATTCCTATTTTCCCATGTGTATTTCGCCCATGAAGACCATATTCGTGGCACTTGAAGCCACCACCGTCATGCACCGGCGATGCTCCAAGTACAAGCCTCACTCTCAGGAGCCGCATTTGTATAGATGCAAAAAGCAGTGATCACTACGCCGGTTGATGGCTGTGATCTCGAAAACCTCATGGTAAGACATTACGCTGTTTGCTTTGGTGGGGGCAGCTTTCTGGCTGAAGTTGAGCCTTTTTCACCGCCTTTTACAACTCAATGTTTCAAGAACTCGACAAGACGATTACATAAGGGAGACATAAGGGAGAGGGCCACCCGTAGTGTCTCAAGCATATCAGCAGCATAGCGGAAAGCCTCGATCATTTGAACTGCAACTTACATACTGCGTCGGCTTGGTGACCATACAAGTCTACATGGACAACGGTCGTTGTGCTTTTATGCAAAACCTCTGTTTAGGCAAGGCACGTTACTTAGATCTTTGAAAAGTGTTCGACTTCGGTGTCCTGTAGCATCTGGGGTTGTACAGATCTTAAAGGCCAATTAGGCGAATCTGGTATTGCCGAAAGTGGCTTTCACAAAGCACACCTCAGTCAGCCGAGTCTATGGCATCTATCCCCGATCAGTTCCTATTCGTCAACAAAACCATAACGTCAGCATCTCTGTCACACAGCAACGCTAAGGAGAGATTCGATATTCATAGTCATGTACACAGTAAGTTCCACAAGGACAAACGACAACCAAAACGGCCCGCATTCCGCGCGCCCAACGCGTCTGCTTCTGCATCGGACGAGTCAGCTTCGGCCAGTGCCACAACTAGAGGAATTACGCTTGCCAAAGCTGGAAGATCGTCCGCCTCGGGAATCAGAGTTTCTCAAGGAGCAAATGAAAGAGCTCAATACGGCTTGGTCGATCTTGCTATATCAAAGAAGCACGCACAATTGAATGGAGATGCGATCGATCCTTTTTTCTGCTCATCTACTCCCATCGACGCCAAAGACCAAAATCTCCTTCATTACCCCTTTCAAAGCTTCATCGAAACAACCTTCGACGCAGAGTCCTTGTTATCGTTCTCCTCGGCCACCAATTTTAGGCATCGTAAAGCTATCACGCAGAGACTTCAGCAATGCGTAGTCGATGACTTAATAATGTACACAACCCTAGCGTATTGTGCGTCTTGCATGAGATGGACGATCGGAGAGGATGGGGGCGAGCGGCCGACAGAGCTCTATATACTGAAAGCAATTGCAGCATTACGGTCTCGCCTGGAAAGCTCGGAGCTCGTCGACCCCTGGTTGATTCTATCTATATATGCTCTCGCTGTGTCCGAGATGTGGGCTCAAGGCTATGAGGCAGCCACAGCGCATTTGAAGATGATACGTCATTTAGTGGTACAATTAGGCGGTTTGTCCAGTCTTGACCCATACTTGATGGAAAGCATCCTTCTTTGTGACAAGTATGTCGCAATTGGCAAATTCGAGCCTCCAATATTGCCATTGGACTGGGAGCCGGGGCCTTTACCGACAAAAACGATGGCGAAGATAAAGTCTTGGGTAAAGCCCGCACTAGGACATATGGCACAAGGATTCCCAGATCATAGAGACTTCTTGGGCATCGACCTTCTGCTCATCTTTGAGGACATTGTCACTTGCATTCAAGTGGCCGAGTTCATGCAGACAGAACCAATACCCAATGCAGGCTATCGGCGATGGCTCTTTCTTCGACACCAAGCTCTAATCTCTCGACTGCTTTCCTTGCAATCACAGACCCAAATCCGAGAATGCACCCGCGTTGCGCTCATTGTCTGGTTGTTGAAGGTTACAGCGTATTTCGGTGCGCAGCGATGGTCCAAAAGGCTGCTGCCGAAGCTCAAATTAGCACTGCTTCGATTGGAGGACAATGGCGAGTGGTCTTCTTCGCCGCTACTGCTCTGGATGACTTGTCTCGGAGCAATGACGGCGGAGTATACAGACGAACGGGATTGGTTTCTGGGCCGGACTGTCAAATTGTCGAGATCCCTTGGTATCATGGTCGAAAAGGGATCATTCCGACAAATTCTACAGAGATATTTGTTCTTAGAGAGTGAAGATGGGTTGCAGTTCTTTAGAATGATTCGTGCAGCGAGGCAAATGGAAAGTCATGCAGAGAAGGACTACTAATCCTTCAAGCATTGGAAGTAATGAAGCCCGACTCCGCATAGTGTCGGTCTACACCTTGGTGGCTTGTATGCTTCGAAACTACTCAAAGATCATGCAAGACGCTTATCAACAAAGGTTGCGTCAGAATGGCTTCGGATGATATCAGGCTCATCTTATTCCCTACTGGCCAGTGCTTAAGCCAGCTCTTTTCAGGTGTCCTGCTGCTTCTTTTGGCTAGCGTGTCAGAACTTTCATCCTTTGTCATGACCTATCGAACAAGCAGATACTCTGATCTCTTTTCCCAGCTTTTGAGCGGATTACGTGGTTGGCTGCTTATGATGACACGCCGTCAACTTCGTTGAGGTCCATTATCCTAGTACCTGCGTTGCGGTCTCCTCATTTGAGACGAGAAGCTCACTTCCTTGATAGGAAGTGAGGGATTTCTCCCTGCTACATTCATTCCACCGCAATTTGTTGTATAAGATAAAGGGCTGCCAGGCCTCTTTCTACCCCTTAACTTCAAGGAATACAGAAAACGAAGAGAGCATTTCTGCCAAAGTCCCCAAATCGCAATGACCATGCCTCGACCCACCTCAACCCCAAACATGGCAGACCCCCCCAAAGCCGACCAAGCCCAGCTTCTCAACCTGACCGCTCACCCAACAGCACGACAACTCGTTTCCCGCTGTCTCGAATTCTTCGAAGAAATCAAGAACCTGTCCGTAACCTTGCCCCCTCCATTCCCCATCCAACATCCAAATCAAACAACCACCTAATACCCCACCCAGCACCCCAGGCCAAGACCTCGAAAAGCACCTCAACACCTTCTACGGCCCTACCACACCCTACTACCGCGACTTCAGCACCCTCATCCGCCTCGGCCTTGCTGAAGGCTGGGTCGCTTCCGACTCGATCGACGGGCAGAGATATAGACGTAAGAAAATCGCTTTGCCAACACCAGAGACTAGTTTCTTTAGTATTACGACTGTGTATATGGATAGTAAGGGAGGCGAGGAGGATGTGTATTCGGGACAGCATCATGGGCATCCGTATGGGGAGATTAATTGTGTGATTCCGCTGCCGGATGATGGGGAAAAGGGGGAGTT
>JASZXT010000557.1:0-17937 GCA_035521555.1 Lecanoromycetidae sp. Uapishka_2 | reverse complement strand
GATGAAATAGTGGTGGGGTTTGCGGGGGGTAGTAGGACGGTTGGTGGTATATAGCGGATGGGTAGCCCTGCTGTGGGAACGCGAGGGGTAAGTAGTTTGGGTGTGCGTGGTATGGGATGGGAGCGTATCCGAATGGTGTAGGAGCGAATGGTGGTCTTGGGTTTAGATTGACCTGATGGGGTGGGATACCGCGATGGGGCACCACCTCTTCGTCGACGGTTTCGTTGCTGTCGGATATTGAGGTGTTGGTGGCTTTTCGTCCTTTCTTTATCTTGCTTCTCAGTTTTTTGCTTGGGTTTGTGGGATGCGGTGGTGCTGCTTCTGTGGTGGCTTGCTTTTCTGCTTTTTTGTTGCTTGTGGCGAGGTTTGCGCGGAGGGTGGTGGTGGAGTCTTTTCTTGGTTTTGTGGTGGTTATTTCAGGCGTCTTGCTTTTGTAGCTGGTTGGCTTTTTGCGTTTGCGGGATTTGGCGTGTATTTTTGTCAAGTGGCTGAGTAATTTGTTTGACTTTGCAGCTTGTTTGAGATTTTGTTGAGATCGAATGGTGTCCTCTGTGAGTTGGTCACCGTCATGGCTAGTCGTGGGCGAGGGTTGATTACGGCGGGATCTATCGACCGGTGGGGTAGTAGGAGCTCGATGTGTACTCTGAGAGGAGGGACTGATTCTGGTGATCAATGAGGCCTCAAGAGCCCCCAAGATGTCAACGTCATCACAAGGTTCGCGCTTGATCATTGGATATTCGTCGGACAGCTCTCGTTTGAACCTAGGGTTCGTCACAGTGATTCGATTTGTTCCGGTGACGGCTGTGTGAGAAGGGCATGACGGAGCTGGCGATTCTGGGCATTGAGATCAGCTTGCTTTACTTGTCTGTTTCGTGATGGGTTGCTCACCCTCATCAGACTGTTCATATGATTGTGATTCAAGCTGCCTCAACCGTGCTAGTCGTGCTTTTTCCGCGGAGTGGGCCCACGAGGAGGCATTATGGTGGCCTGGCGCCTGACTTTGGTCGGTAGTCATGGTAGCATACCCATTGGTTACCTTGCGTATTGTTTATTGGGAGTGTGCCATGGATTTGGAACGTGTTGGCAAATCCTCGGAAAACCCGAGATCCCGATTTGGTAACTGTTTGCAAGCATCTAACTAATCTATCTTAATATTCAAAGATTCCAGATAAGAAGACAACATCTTACATCACAATCCACTACTCGGCATACGTGACTCCAAAGCTGGTACTAGCAACTTCAAGCTTGATATCTTAAGCGGGAGATTTCAAAATACCCTCAATATATCAGTACAGTCTCTAGACGGATCATCGATCCCAAAATCATGTTCCTTTGTTTTGCTGACAAATCAGAACCTTCCCATTGAGGCTTGAGATCAAAGCCTCGTAGATATATCGCTCCATCATAGTTCGTGGTGATTGCACGAAGCCTGAGCAGTATTCTCTTCTGTCCACTCAGACACAACGCCTTCTACCAGTATCGTAAGATCAATGGCTATCTCCAAATTTGACACAAATTTGAAGCAACGCTGTAAATCTGGCAAGGCAATACAACGCCCTAAGCTTGTACAGCTCGCGCTTACGGAAGTCATGACGCGCCTGACCAAAGCATTGGGAGCCAGTTGGGAAGAGGGCAAGGAATGGTCATGAGCCGGGTCGCATGTTCGCTACTTATAGATAGCTAATGGGATGTTTGATTCGAGGTTTCTGGATCTCGCAAGGACTAAAAGTCAATTACATATGAAAGCGTAGCGCCTAGGATCGCGTTTATTACGGCAATCCGCCCGGGCCAAACCCTCATAACCCGAACTTCCGCCGACCGCACATGGAAATCTTGCTAGGGCAGTCTTGAGTGCCCCGGACTTAGTAAATTTATAACCCCGGGGTCCAGCTCTAGGGCGCTCCAGGGGCTACTCCTACTATGGCCATATGCTATAAGCTATCGCATGGGCTATTGCATGTGCTATGTGCTATCGTATATGCTATGTGCCATATACTATCGCATATACATACCCCATAGCACGTAGCATATGCGATAGCACATAGCTATACGATAGCACATAGCTATACGATAGCACATAGCCATAGCCCATAGCATATGGCCATAGTACATAGCACATGCGATAGCACATAGCCATAGCACATAGCCATGCGATGGTATAGCCATAGTAGGAGTAGCCCCTAGAGCGCCCTAGAGCTGGACCCCGGGGTTATAAATTTACTAAGTCCGGGGCACTCAAGACTGCCCTAATAAGATTTCCAAGTGCCGTTGACGGAACTTCGGATTATGAGGGTTTGGCCCGGGCGGATTGCCGTATTTATAGACTTCCTACCAAACGCCGACGTTTGTCGCAAAGTCTATACTTTGAGACGTCGACGATGTATTGCTCCAGTCAATTCCATTTCAACGTATCGCTTTACTAGAATCACACGTCATCAAGCAACTGAATCAGGCTTATAAGGACCTCAAATTTGCCTTGTGCAATACTCCCACAATGAGAAGCATGCACTCTCAAAAACTTTCAAGAAAACCAAATCGTAGTTCAGTTGAGCCATGTACTCGTTGCACAGTTTCACTCTCCAATGTGAATGGTATCCTTGAGGATGACTACTTTGATGTCAACATTTTGATTTGGATACTCTTATTTCATGTGCTTTGAAATTAGGGTGGGAGGAGGTATCAACATTTTTCTGCGGAAATGCCTTAATCCTGCTTACTCTGATGGCCAACGACAGATCAAGGTAGGTAAACGAGATGAGATGATAGATCTTCCCAGGCTCGCCAGGCACATCACGGTGAATTTTCGCAGTCTTACGAAGTCAAGTAGAAGTACGCGAAAATGTCTCAATCAGAGGCACTGACGCTAGGAGCTTTAAATAGCAAGTCGCCCCTTCAAATCGGCCAAGAATTATTCTCCTGACGATTGTGGCTGAGCAGCTTCAACGGAATTTTCGACAGCAAGGCGCAGCAAGGCTTTGCATGTATATATTCCTTGCTACATTGTTTGATGTATCGTGGAAGCTGGTAGGAAGCTGCTTCATTTCCCTCTTGTGCTATGGGACGCAACGCTTTGATGTCCGCTTCCGCATCCCAGTACTGTATCAACTTGATGATGTGACTGCTATACGTGTTGCACGACACCCCTCACAAGCTTTGATTATTTGTTAGATGGATCCACTTTCTCTGGCGGCCAGCATTGCGGGACTAGTCACTTTGGCTGGGGCAACACTGAAGGTAACCGAGGACTACATCCATGAGGCCAGGCATGAACAGGAGACCGCGCGCCAATTTCTACAGGAGCTCGACATTCTTCATTTCAACCTGTTACGGCTTGACAAGCTTTTGAGAAGCGAAAATGAGGCCATTGGATACTTTGATGACACCTCCGTACTCGTGTCAAGTACACACGCCTGTAGGACAAAGCTGCATATGCTGCATGATAAGTTGATCGAGGGGTTTCAAACCCGCAGTTCACTTCGACGTGCATTGACATGGCCATTGCAAGTCAAGGAGCATCGTGAAATGATCACTGAGCTTCGCGCGTTTGCGCAATGGGTTCAATTCTCGTTGACTATCAATGGTTGTAAGCTGCTCGCCAAGACATCAGCGGATCTCCTCGACGCGCTACGGAAACAGTTCGAGAGCTTGCAGCTACTTCAAGAGCTAGACGAGCGAACTCTTTCGATTCAACAATTACAGTACGAACAGTCTCAGGCCTTAGAAAAAGCCCGGGCAAAGCAAGAGCGTGATAACATCTTGAGTTGGGTCTCTAAGTTCAAGCATAAACAACAGCACCACGAAATCTGCAGACCCAGAGTGCAAGGTACTGGCGAATGGCTGTTAAGCGAGAAGGACTTCAAACTCTGGATCCATCCGAGGACTTCAAGCAACAACATATTATGGTGTCAAGGGATACAAGGATCTGGAAAGACTTTCCTTACGTATGAATTCATTGCTCTTGCGTTTGCAAAAGCCGTCGTTGACGATGTGTAGATCGTTGGTCATCGACCACATAAAGGACACAGTTGTCAGTCAAAAAGTTGGGTTGGCCTACTTTTATTTCGACTATCAGGAACGTCGCAGTCAATCAGCTGAGATGGTCCTCGCAAGTCTACTTAGGCAAGTCGCAGAATCTGTAGACGACATACCAAATCCAGTCGTCAACCTTCACCAAATAGTTAAAGACCAGAGAAGAGAGGTCCAGCAGCAAGACCTGGAACAAGCTCTTCTCCTGACACAAGCTGACTTTGAGCAAACATTCCTTGTAATCGATGCTCTCGATGAATGTGACAACGAGCACAGAAAGGATCTTCTGCGGTCATTGGCTGCTTTACAGAAAGAGCCGTCTGTTAGAATCTTCCTGACGAGTCGTCCACATCTGTCACAGGAAATTACTAAAAAGTTTGAAAACCCCCTCCAGGTTCAGATTGGAGCTACGGATCATGACTTAAGGGTCTACCTATCTAGCAAAATTGATGACAGTGACAATGTTGACGTGGTTGACAAAGATTTCAAGGAGGAGATCATTACAAAGGTCATTCAGGCCGCTCGCAAGATGTAAGGACTAATGTCACCATTTTCCATGTTTGTGCATTGCACGACTACTTCGTCTCGAATTATATCTTGTGAAGACAATATCTGATGTGATTTCAGGTTTCTCTTGGCTGCACTGCAGATTCGGTCTGTTCTAAACAAGACAACTGGAGGCGAGATGGAGGAAACCCTGGAAAAACTGCCTCGTGACCTGGACGATGCATTTGCAGAGACATTGCGGCGAATTCAGAAGCAGTTAGACGGACAAGATGTCCTCGGCATGAAGACATTGATGTGGATTTCGCATGCAAGGCGACCCTTATTCGTCGCAGAATTGAGCGAGGCAATCGCTATCAAACCGGGTTCGACCTCATTAAATCCAAGATTTCGTCCATCGCAAAAACGAATGGTCGACTGTTGCTATGGGCTGGTCACTGTAGATGAGGAAAGTTCCGTCATCCGCTTCGTACATTTTTCAGTGCAGGAGTATCTCCATAAGTATCAGGAAAGAGTGTTCACAAATGGTGGACATCTCATCGCCGAAGCATGCATTACCTACATGCTCTTCGAGCCGTTCACGTTCGGGCCTCGCCAATACGAGCGCGACTTGGTAGAATTAATCTCTCAGAATGTCTTCGTCGATTATGCAGCTCATCACTGGGGATATCACATCCAGTCTGGTAAGGATGAGGTCTTAGACCGGCTTGCGCTTAAGTTCCTTCGAGCTGAAGCCCAGCGAGGATGCTCAAACCAAATTCTACACTACACCAGGAACCTCAGGAAGGAGTACTGGATCGCAGATGAGGCCCGATCATGCAACAGCCTGCACCTTGCCGCTATGTTCGGCCTTGAGAACCTTGGTAGGCAACTCCTAGACAATGACAAGGTTGGGATTGACGATGCTACCAAGAATGGGACTACTGCTCTCATCAAAGCAGCTGCGGGCGGACACAAAGACTTCACGAAAATGCTATTGGACAGACAAGTAGATCAATCAAAAGAAAACTGGTACGGAAGCGCCCTCCATTGCGCGGCAGAGGCTGGGGAAGTAGCCACCATTCTTGTCTTGCTGGAAAATGGACTCAATGTCGACATTCGAGATCGCCATGGACATACCTCGCTTCATTGCGCAGCAGCACATGGCTACTCTAGCGCAACGCAAGCTCTGCTCGATCACGGCGCAGATGTAAATGCTATTTGCAACAAGAGCTACACTCCCTTACGCTATGCTATCGCCTGGGAGCAGCCAATCGAGATTTTGCGAATCCTATTAGCGAGTGGCGCCCATACAGAAATCAGAGACTCAGACAATATCACTCCACTTCAGGATGCGGTTGTGTGGAACACTGAAGATACAGTCTTGATCCTGCTCGAACATAGGGCAGACGTCCATGCCAAGTATTTTCACCATCGTACCCCACTTCACCTTGCAGCAGAAAGGAATCATGCCTCAATTGTTCAATATCTCCTAGATCACGGCGCCAGCATCGACGCCAAAGCTCAGGATGGAGCCACCGCTCTCTACCTCGCAGCCGAAGGCGGAAACAAAGAGACTGTCAGAGTACTGCTCCGTAACGGTGCGGATTTGGAATCAGGAGACACAGAAGGCTTCACACCTCTTGATGTTGCGAGACAGCGATATGACGTAGCCATCGTAGGACTATTGATTGGCGCAGGTGCTAAATTGCATCAAGAAACTAAATTTGCCACCCCATTCCAGGTCAATGAGCCTGAATTAGCCGCAAGGGCCGCATCGAAGATTAGAAGAGCATCTTTCCGATACAGAGCCCGAGAATCCAGACGTCGTTTACTACTAGAAATATAACGACAACGCTTCATACGAACAAGACGACCTTGACTCCAACAGCTGTCAAAGCCATCAGAGCTTTCATATACAGAAGCGCCTTTTTCCACTGGTTCTGAGACCGGAGACTCATAGAAGACTACTTATTCTGATGAGTGGACGGAAGCTCGTCGGCAGTTCCTAGAGAATGCATATACGAAGAGCGTTCCAGGACGTTTGTCATGAATGATCACAGTAGCCAAGGGTCTCCCCTGTTTGTCGGCTAGGGGGTTCCTCTAAGGCCTCTTGTAATTACATGTACGAGTGTGTTTGCGGATGAAGCCAGTAACGCAATGGGACGTTCGTATTGCTTGGGTCCTTTCCTTAAGCAGGGACTTGATCGCTGGGTGATTAGCCCATCCTGAAGTGGACGATACGAGGCCCCGGACCGTGAATCAAGATGGTCACCAGTTCCCAATTATACGAGACTCCTTTCCAATCCCATGTACCAAATTCCTCCAAGATGTTGATCCGAATCAAGGCAATAAGGCTTCAAAGCAGACTCGTAATGACTTGCGAAGGAGATGGAGGGCAAAAGAGATGGCCGAAACGACGTGATGATACATTAATGAATTATACTAGGCATTGCTCAACGGCTGATGACGAGTACTCATGTTAGATTTGAGACATGTGAATATGTAAGGAGGATATCTATGACCCAGCTCGCTTGGGATTCATATAAGACATACAAGAAGTATAGAGTTGCTAAGGGCTTCGCGGCGCATGCAAGATCAGCACTTGCTTACTGCATGGATCCTTGCTGCCGCCAGATTTATTGAATTATCACAAGGATGACATGCTCGAATGTTATGAAATTGAAATGCACTAGGATTCAATCCAACCCTAATCACATCATTGACTCTCAAGCACACTCCCTACACGTACTATATGCACATATATCGTCAACAAACGTACATGTCAGCTAGTACTACCAACAATGTCAATATTAGAACCCATCCAAACCACAGGAATGTCACAATCATCATGAATGCTCTGATACGAAACCCCCTGCAGCTGTGCCGCCATCACGGACAAAAGTCCTCGTTCGACGTTTCTTTCAACCCTTAAAACCATGTCCTGCTGCTCTGTCTGGACCAGGAACGTTGATCTGAATGTCTATCCTCGGTGTACAGATATCGATTATAAGAAAGTGAAGGATGAGATGAAGGAGTGTCGGTAAGGTAAGCGGAGAGGAATGGTGAAGTTACGGGTGAATGACTCTTCCTTCGATGAATGATGGAATAGGGAATGAAGTTAAGGGGTGAAATGTCTGTTTTGTATAATAAGGTATTTTGGTAAATACCTTATATTATATATTTTAATTAAGGTAAAATAGATAAACATGTTCCTTATTAATCAAATACTAGAAAGAAATTATATTTATAGAATATACTTCGAAACTCTTATAGAGATAATTAGCTTAGATTAAAGATACTAAACTTATATTAAGTAGTAAGGATTTATCTAGTAGTTTAAACTCAAAGTAAAACAGTTAAGTTTAAATAGATACTAGCGTCTATACGTTTATATATCTTAGAATTAGCGTAGTATCTCAAGCTTCTCAAAATAGAGTATATCTAAGCTAGTACTATCGAACTACTAGACTATTTCACTCTTGGTTTAGCCCACTACTACCTTAGGTGATTTCTTTATAAATAGAATTTGTACAAGGCAGAAATTCACCTTAGCAAAGACATCACGTTCAATATATCTTGTCTACCTTATTTATATCTTACGGCCGTGCTATTGAAGTCGTATACTCATAATCTACTTGAGATCTTTCTGGGGGCACACCTTAGGATAGGGTTTCTAGGGCTGTAAGGAGTATTCCCAATACCTTGCCGATCAAGTGCCGTGGCGAAGTCGTGAATCGTCTGGCTTGATGTTCCGAGTACCTATGCATCAATTCCGCTAAATCTCATGATATCTTGGTAGTTTCGATCTCGTTTCGGGCTTGTAGCCGGCCCTCGAGTTCCCCTGATTCGTAGTGACACAAGGCTGGAGGCCACATGTCGGTCTGAATGATTGTATCTGTATGGTGGTGTACGTACCGTCGAGAATGAGGACTGGCTTAATGCTCCGTTGAGATTTTGTAAGGTGATTATCAGGTCTGGGACTTTGACTCCAGGCATGGGAATGTATCAAGATAGATGAGAAGCATGCCAGCAAAGCAAGGTTGGAGTTTTCAAGCTTCACCTGACGTCGTGAATTTTTGTTGCTGTCTCATTTCCCTCACCGGCAATCTGATATCAGTGAGGTGGGATTACAGAAGGCAAGTTATGCGATAAGATTGGTACAAGACTCCTGATCGTTTTCTTTCCCAACGGTTCTGGCGGTGAGCAAAGCAGTGAATCGGGGTTTCGAAAATTCATTTTCTGAACTTTTGCCGAGTACTTTATCCAAGAAGGTCGAGGAGCATTAAATTTTCCCCTAGCTTCTGGGATAACCGCATGGCACTAACGGTAGTCGAAGTGGGGTAGACCTCTACTAGCCCTGGCTCCAATTGGTCACTAAGCTAGCGGAGATTCAAGTGGCTCTCGTCTAACCCGACACGCGTAAGTCTCGAGAATTAGAGTTTCCACCAATCTCGGTAGCGGCGTCCGTTATCCTGTCTCGCGTGTCTGCCTGTCACAAATTGTCAAATAGAAAAACACTGTCATCTCAACAGTACTATTTTGTCAGTCCTGCAAGTGGAAATTAATGAAAAGTGAGATTGAAAATGACATGATGTGAAGTGATCTTCCCCTTTCTTTCTGTTTCTGTTGCATGACATGGATGTGGAAAAGAGAATCTCTGCCGCCATGAATGTCATAAGAAGCTGGCAGGGACGCGGCACTTTGCCTGTTGAGAAACGGAAAAGGCCCACTGCAGAGGAGTTCTTTGACGGCAAGGATCCACGCAAACGCTCCAAAGCGGATCGTGACAGAGACAGGGACAAGCGAGAAGAGGAGGCAAATGAGTATAAGATTCGCGGTACCGCTGGCACCGAAAACGCCACTGATACGGCGAGTAGAGCTTCACTATCAAGTCCTCAACTTGGAGAGAGCTCGATCACTCGTAATTTGCTTGTTTTTCCCACCTTACGTGAAGACCATCAACAAATCATCGATCATACGTCGATTTCAAGGTCAACGTCGCGTAGCAACGAAACATTTCCTCAGAGCCCACGGTCCAAAAGCCCAGAGCAATTATCCGACCTAGCAACGGATGTGATGACCGAAGAACAGCAACGACGTAAGTCAACATTTACCTTCACTACTTCACTTTCGAAGACCCATCACTCTCTCTGCAAATTCGGCCCCAGGGTTCCGTCGCCCAAGATACTGATATTTGTCAACAGTCCCTAAAAATATTTGGCCACCACATTCCTGCTCAGGAGGAGGAAAGTTGCCCCACTCATCATCATCATCATATCAGCTCAAACAGCCCAAGCCCCTGCGAGTCGATACAACGCGGGCAGTGGACGACCTTGATCCTCCAAGTCCTGCTTTCACTCCAGCCATGGCTGGCGAGCCACTAAGAGGTCAGTCTGCTGTTTTGTTCCCTAGGCTTCCTATCCTTAGTCCCGCATCTAGGCTTCTTGCTAACAATACTTAAAAAGATGAGAGGCCTAGACATGCATTCTCACTCGGCCCAAAACGGCAATCTCCCGAAAAGCATCCAAAATCAGGTAGTCCACTATCACGCGAACAACCCTTGAGCATGGCACCTCCACCCAGTGCCAGTACAAAATCAGTGCGGTCCGAAAGCTCGACGCCAAAAGTAACCACCCCAGTAACCACGAAAGAGAAACCGCTACCAAAACTTCGAAGCGTTCAAAGCCAGCCTCCCCTGATAGATACGCTCGATAACTTCGCCCAGTCGATCCAGTCGTCTGCCAGCCTGACGACTCAACAAGATTTCAAAGCACATCAACTTACTGCTCATGACAAAGATCGTCAGCGGCAGCAGCGACATGGAAGTATCTATACTACTCTAGCTGAAGATGCAGAGACCAAATTTGACGCTCTTGAGAACTCCTCTGTTGCTTTAAAGAGGCAGGCAGAGCAAGTCTCTTCTCTCCGAGCCTCAACTTTGAGCCAACTAGCTGGGAGAATGGAGACAGTAGGAGAACAGGTAGTCGCACCTAGTGGCAATAGCGCCGGCCAATCACGGAACGAGAAAGCCGTGCGGGAGCAACTCACACAACTCGAGGATAAGCTTGCAGCGGCTCAAACTGACATAGTAGCCCTACGTCAACAAGCTGTGTTTCGAGATGACCTGGACCAAGTTGTCCACAAAAGTGACCTCGAGCAGGTTCTTCATAAAAGCGACCTGGAGCCAGTTGTCACCCAGGACGATCTACAACGGAGCCTCCGTGCCGTTGCCCACAAAGATGATCTGCGCCGCCTGGTGGACAAAGACGATCTAGATCGCTACATGACGAAGTATGCCTTGGACCCCATGAAAAGCAAGCTCTATGAACAGAAGGTCAATATCGAAGGCCAGTTTACAGACTGTAAGACCGACGTATCTCGCTTAGCAAAAAGGATCACCGACGCTGTTCTTCTCACTGAGGGACGAAATCAAGAAGGAAAAGAAACCCAGGCTCGAAATGCTAAGCTTTTCGAAGATCTCACCGCTAGATTCAGCGAGACTCAGACGAAGCTATCTGAAATTGGCAAGACCACTGCTGATCAAGACGAAGGACTCACTAACCTCCGTGAGGGCATCAATCGCCATGAATCGTCCCTGGCAGAAATCACCGCCTTCGTTCGCGGAGATGGCGGCGGCGACGGAAAACCTAGTCTAGAAAAAGTCGTCGATGCTAAATCTAAAAAGTTGTTGGATATCCAAGAGTCTATAGGGCACCTGCGTAGTACTACGCGAGAATTGACAGAGCGCTTGGATGGTGTGGCTACGAGAGTGGACCAAACTGCTACACAGTCTCATTCTGAGCCTGAATCTCATCTGGGTCTGGATTTTCAAGAGCTACGCGATGAATTCGTTGCTTTCAGAAAAGACCAGAAGAACGTAGATGATTGCGTTTCATCCGACTGCGAAACGCTTGAGAAGAAGTTGAACGAGCAAACACAGAATATTACACTTCTGAGTGACGAGTTACAGCGAACCAAGGTTGAAATGGGAAAGCAGTGGTCTCACTCGCTAGGGCTTATAACAGCTTCTCGTCCTACTCAGCCACCGACTCCTCCTCAGCAGGCTCGCCCATTTACCCCTCTAGAACCTGATCGGTTCAAGCTGCAAGAGCTGAGTAACACTATAGAAGCTCTGAAAGACCAGACAAAGGCGCTGGAGATAGTTTCCTCTGCTCAGCAGCAGAAATTCGAGGGTTTGACATCGGACCATGTGGTATCGTGTATGGTGAATCGCATGATGCAGATATATCCTCATCATCCCAACTACCTTCCGACTCAGGTATCACAGATCAGTGTACAACTAAATCAACTAACACAACAAACAAATCAATTAGCGCAAAAACACGATGTCGTCGACAACTTCTTGAAGCGCAGTCTTGAACCGTGGCGCAAAGAGGCAGACAAGTCATTCGGAGCACTCAATGTGGCATACAATCAGTTGATCAAAGCTAATGACAACAAGGATGTAGAACTGAAAAGACTGACGACCGAGATGTTTAATCACTACTCGAGTCTGAGGGCGCGTTTCACCACTCTGGAAAAAGACATAGATCTGGAGAAGGCTTTGGACCCAAGTCACAAAGCGCACGATCGCAAAGCGCGCGAAGTTGTCAACGATCACAGCGGTCGAATCGAGGAATTGTCCAAGCGTGTAGACAGACACGCAGTCAACCTCAGTCAAAAGGTAGAAAAGAATGCAAAAGACATCGCCCTTGTCACTTCGACGACTCAAAGTCTGGAGAATCGTGTGGAAGACTTAGCAAGAGCCTCCAAAGGACATTATCTCGAAAAGGATCTCCTGCATCCCGCGTCCGAGTCTGATCGAGGCATACCAGATGATTCAGCAACTATCCATAACCTCCGAAACACCGATCTCTTGGAATACGTGGACGAGGACTCCGACGCGCCTCTTCGTGGACGAAACAGGCAAAGCCATAGAGATACACGTGGAGAGTCGTCGGAAGGAGGACCCCGTAGTAGCCGAGGGGATCGCGGCAACGATACAACTTTGTCGCCATTGCTTAAGAGGAAGAGACAGTCGGATACTCTGTCCCCTCAAGACGATGATCTTGTAACAAGACGTGCAAATGGGAAAGGTTACCGTATACGAGAACAATGAGATCAATGCCAATTGGCTCACTACACTTGAGATCTCTTTATAGCATGCTACCGTGTTGAGGACGGGAGCTTCGTCTAATTTGCACATATGAGGTCCAACTACGGATCTTGTGGATCATATATTGACAGGAGTTGTTGAAAGGGTTTGCTACGGAGTTTTGAGATAGGGTTTGCTTTTCGGATACCCCGTATAGATAGCTTTCTGTTGATACCACTCTCGATCAATGGGCGTGGAAGCTTGGTGTTTTGGGACATTGTCATTCTTGGCAGCACAACAGCAATTGTAGCATACAATTTCGGCCAAGTCTGGACAGTTAATAGACGAGATCCACGTAGATGAATGAAGCCTACGAACTCTCATAGAACTTTCCCTGATATGTAGCCAATCTCATGCTGAATCTGAGGTATAAACACACCGCCTGAAGGTAAGATAGCAATAGAGTGTATTTCGGGCCTCCATGGTGGGACAATGAGTGCTTGGCAAGTTCCCAACTTGGCCTAGCTCATCTCATATGTAGGGAACCATCGACCCGTCGAGCCCAGTCGCTACTACCTCACTGAGTTGTTTGTGTTACGACTGTTAGACTACAGCTGCCACGTATTTCTGAATCATATATCGGTGATCACAAGTTGTTACTCTGCTAGTTTCCCTTTATCCCAATCCAGATTTCGCATGTCTTCATCACACTAGACCTTGCTATTTGCTTCATTCTGCCCCAATTGGCCAGTGAGTCCAATGTGCGTGGTATCTAGATGCTCACACTCTGTTCCTCTTCTTCATAAAGTACTATCCTACATCTAGAAAGTCCCCAATGTGTGGAAGGCAACGCCATCTGATTGGCCAGTCACTCTTGCATCTTATCCGTTTGGATGTTTGCTAAGGTATCCCACCTTGAGAGTCTCGTGCCACATCCACATACCATTGTACCCTGAGAAGCAGGCCTGCGGCAGATGCAATCATTGCAAAGTGAATACTTGGTCTTCACTCTCAATTCATGAGTACGTCATCTCGGGTATTTACATTTTAGCCAATTACTCTGGGCGACATGGCCGACATCCGCGACATCGGCGAAGCCGAGTCAAGTGATGAAGATTCTGTGTCCCTTACATCTACCGTGCCAAGCTTCCATGAGGACGATGAGATCTACGTCGTAGAAGAGATTGTCGCAGAGACGTTCCAGAACGGCCGGAAAGAATTCCTTGTCAAATGGGAAGGGTACCCTCAAGATCGAAACACTTGGGAGCCTGAAGAGATGTTCCAGTCTGACGAGATCTTCCATGATTGGCAACGTCGTCGAATGCGTATATCACGAGGTACAGAATCTGCTTTCAATGTCCGTGCCTGGCAAGAACATAAAGACCAGTTGGACAAAGCTGCTGAAAAACGAAGAGAGCGGCGTGAGAGGAAGAAGAGACGATTAAATCGGGAGCTAGCCGACCTGTCATCCGATTCTGCGCATGAGGATGTTCCAGCTCTTGTGAAACACCAACGGAAACAAGGGTCCAATCCTATACGTCAAGAGTCTTCGTCTTCTGACTATGAAGAGATAGAGAATCTCCGACCTATAGTATGGACTGAGGAAGAACAGCTTGTTCTGACTAAAGCCCTTCAAGAAGCCGACGAGCCTACTTGGCCTGCTGTATTTGGATGGTTCAAACGCCATGAAAGTGCGAGTCAAGTTCTGACAGGGAAGACTTCCCAGGATATAAAGAAAAAAGTTGGGGTACTGAGGAAAGAATTTATCAGTGCTGGAAGAGAGCCACCAGAGTGGCTGAAAATCCGAACCATACTCAAAACCAGGAAGCCAATTGCACCAAAAGTCAGGAGCGAAAGTAACAGGGACTCCCCAGCTAACCGCCGTGACTCTTCTACGAGTATCGACTCGCTTATAGAGGAACTTCAGCAGAAGTCTATGAAAAGAGCAAAAACAGCCCCCAAAGAGCCGCACAAAGCAAAGAATCCGTCCCCTAGTCTAGACGCCGAGGACACGAAGGCCATCACGACCGGCCTCGAGCTGAAAGACGCGGAAAGCACGACGAGCAGAGCACATGTACAAGCCATCACTGCGGAACTGACATCGCCATCAAAAAGTTCTTTCCGTTCGACGCCGCTACGTAAAAATATCTCAGGGCTTGCAAGACCGACTGATACGCCCACAATACCACCATCTCAAGATCCACCCAACAACCGACCAGGCAAGCAGGGACTGCAGAGTGCTACTTCAGACACGAAACCTGCTCTCACGGAGCCCTCACGCGTGGAGCCTCTTCGTATTAGTGTTTCCGGAAAGCTAGTACCTAACATTTCCAATGCCAGTGGTCAACCCCATGAGCGCAGGGCAGCCATTTCGACTCCTTATATTTCGGGACCAGAGCCTACTCAACAACCGAGACATGTTCAACGGGAAGTCCAGGGCAGTGGGTCTATGACTTCGCCTGCTGAAGGTCCATCACTGCCTCTACCTGCTCGACGAGTAGTTGTGGGAAGTGGACCAGCTCAATCAAGCTCTTCGAAAGCGAAGAGCCTCGCTTCAGTGCGAAAACCCCCCCCTAGTGGGATCGAAATGACAAACCGTAAAGCTGTCAACAAGCCACGCGGCTTGGCAGCGACGCTGGCTGGGAAGGGTAGACTCGAAAAGCCCGGGAAGCCGTGGAAGAGGTCGGTCCAAAATACAATGAGAAAACTTGCACAGAACGAGCCAGCGCCTAATCCTGATGATCTGGTATTTCTAGACCCCAAAACAGGGAAGGCACCAAAATTACCGACTAGTTCTGTACCTGTGGGGGTGAGCGCACCAGCAACCCTAGAGAGTACTTCATTACCTTCGTTTCGCAAAAGGACCACTATCATTGATCCCGGAGACCATACAATGAAGCAGCCTGACGGTCTATTCATAGATGATGCCATGATAATTGACCATAACGAGCTAGACACATCAATGCTTGAGAAGAACGAGTCCGACAGGAACGACAATAGCAAGGCAACTACTTCATCAGGACCAAACACTGTTTCGGCTAATACAGACAATATACAACGAGCTCCTGGTGTAGACCCTGGTACTTCTACGGCCAGTGTTCCGCCAAGCGAACAAGTTGCAGCTCCAATTGGTGCACCTACTGGTCCCAGAGAATCCTCTTCCTGGTCCAGGTCCTCTGACTGTTATAGGCCTACAAATCGTCCGGAGACTAGGAAAATCACCCTACCGAGTCCTGAGCAAACCTCTACACGATCGCTCAATAGAGTAGAAAATGTCAACGACGTGAAGACAAACCCTGAGCAAGTCCCCTCGAGCTCCGATCTGTCCTCCTTTACTCTGATGGCGAGTCCAACCGCCCAGCAAAAGTATGATTTAGTTGCGCTACGAGATGAGAACTATGTGATTGGAAACCTATGGCTTGAGGGAAAGCTCAGGCCTGAGGCTGGACCCAACGATGATACGCCGAAGGTAAAGTTTCTAGGTGGTGGTGCGTCACTTCGCCAATTGCTTCTGAAGATCAAGATCCCTCCTTCAATAGTGATGTTCGACTTCAGCCAGACGTGCCTTGCAAGCGAATACCTGAATTACTTCCCTGAGGCACCCTCAGATCATTGTGGAGCTGGTTATATAGCTCCATTCCCTGAAACCTCAACAGCTGTGGAGGCGCTCGCATCTATCCTCTCTCAAACGCTCAGAGGTTGCATCTTCTTTTCTCCCTTCTTTACAATGGTCATATTCCCGGCAACCTCGTCTGCGTGGGCCATGCTCGAGGCCAGGTTACAAAGGATACCTGACGGTGCTCTCTTAAGATACGTAGTGCGCGAGCCCCTACCTATTGAAACAGCAAATAGGCACCTAGCATTGTCACTTTTAAAGAGCTCAAATCCTGATGGTTTAGACGAAATCAAGAGCCAAGTCAAGGCCAACCCTATTACGCCAGATGAGCCTAATATCAACGTGGTCTTCCGCGATATGTTCGAGATAGAGTATGCACGTTTGATAGCCCCAAGCTTCCCACAAAGCAACAAACCAGCAGGCGTCTTCTTCCTCTGTTTTATACCACAAGGATGTGAGTATTACGAGCTGGATCCTGTGAAGCGTATGATCCTTCGGGAGAGCACCTCGAAGGAGCACGATCTCTTTGTTGAGTTTCTGGAGGCCAATGGAGCAGAAGAGATCTACAGTATGCAGGACATTGGATCTATTGAAGTCGCAAATAACGGAGCTTGGGACTACTTCTACAAGAACGTAACTTCCGGTACTATAATCGTAAGTAGTATGAAACTTTCACAGTGGCCAGATTACTAACATGAGTCTAGTTTCACGACGCCTGCATTCGTATAGATCTAATTCCCAACCTAGCTAGATTCCTCAGAAACGGCGCGATCAACGTGTTGAAAACGTCCCTCTCTCCAATGACTTCAGCAGAGAAGCATCCTCATCTCGTCCGCTTCTTTCCCCATGGTGGCGTGATTCTTCTCACCGAATCGCTTATCCTTTGTCGCCCTCGCGAAGCGCTCCGTATCATTATGTGGTTCCGTCGAGCTCATCTGCCTTCAAAGCAAAGTGGAACATGGAAATTGGCTGCTCGGCCTCGGTTTCGCGAGTGGCTACTCGACCTTCTAGACCTTTATACAGACACGCAAAAAGACGTGTTTGGGCACGGCATCCAGATCATCGCAGACATCTATACTGAGATCCTCTGGCTCCTCGAGGACCCCAATCAGCCGTTGTCCTACCAAGTCGAAGACTTTGACACCGAGCTCCCTACTAGAGAAGCCCCACTAGTCACATCTTCCAGCCTCAAAGCACTCCAAGCAAGAAAAGAATGGAAAGGCGATACCCCAGAAACAATAGAAATCGATCATCACAACATCGCCCAAAATGACGACCTGCTCATCCAATGGTTCGCCGAATGGGCCATCGTCCACCTGGACTCCTTCCGCAAATTCCACGCCGTCCTCGGCTGTCCCGCCGGCGACGAAACCGGCAAGAAATCCATAAAAAATTACGAAAATCGCTGGGGCCACATCGAGGTCTTTACCGCCGAGGACTGCTTCTCCCGCCACAAAGTCACCCCGCAGGATAAACTCGACGAAATGGAAGCTGAGCGGAGGCGCAAACTCCGCGAGATGGCACCGAAGGTTAAAGCGGAAGCGATTAAGGCGCGCAAGGAGGAGAGATTGGTTGCGAAGGCGGCGCTGGAGACGAGGATTAGGGTTTGGAGGGAACATGGGGCTAGTGAGGAGGAGGTTGCGGAGGCGGGGAGGAGGTTTTTGAGGGATACGGGGGGGAGTGAGATGGAGGTGAGGGAGTGTAGGGTTGATAT